>JADNRV010000201.1:0-88421 GCA_015499995.1 Flammula alnicola | reverse complement strand
TCAACAATTCCTCTATTCCTGGTAGGAAGCGTAGCGCAACAACCTCCGAATACAGGGAAGATGTTCCTCATCAAAAACGCCATGCGAGCGCTTATGCTGGTAAGCCTACATTATTACAAGTTATGATCGATTCTTGGGTGTTAATGTAGTATCAGGCGGAGTTCCTCCATCCACTTTTGTCCGCACAAAGCATGCCAGTAATTCCGGTGTTGACACATCAACCGTCATCCAACTGAAGAAGGCACACACGACCTGCGATAAGGAGACCGGTGAAGTCGAGATCGGATGGCCAGAAAATGGACAAGTCTATGAGGGTCTTCTTGGGAAGGAGGTTTTTGCAAGTGGCGCTACCAAAAATGTTTACAAGGTTCGTAACCATTTATTTATACCCCTTACAGCACTTTCTTTGGCCTACTACTAGTACTTACTGAATGGAACAGTTGTCTATCGGCTCTGACCACTACGTGGCGAAGAGATTCTTTGAAATTGGTTCTGACGCGGAAGTGACAGCCTCTGAAAACAAGGACCATCTGGAAAAGGAACTTATTCGATTGAAAACAGCAGCGTGGTTCCTTAACAAGTTTAAATCTTATGCGAAAGAATGCGGCGTTGAATTTTCAGCTGGTGCATTTATCTTTCATTTCGTCTCTTAAAAATCCATACTAATCAATGTGCTATCTAGACGTAACAGTGTCCGATGGCTTTCTCATTTGCGAAATTGGAGAACCGTCGCCTGCATCTTCCCTTCCACCTTGCGAGCGTGATGGTGCAATCTGGCTTATAGAACCTCGTCGCACAAAGTCCGTCCAGAAATTTAGCGGAACTATGGTCTATCCGAATCGCCATGACAAGCTTGGGAAGACCTTGGCTGCCTTCACACATTTTGTTTATGAATCTAGCGGACAAGAAATCGTCATTGCTGACATCCAAGGTAACTTTAACTGTACATATGAAGCGGGATTTACTCATACTAATGACACCTCAAACACCCAGGCTCGCCCATGAGCATCGGCGACTCTGACACGCTCGTCATTTTTGATCCAATGTCGCATTCCCATTCTTCGTACGTAGTATCTAACGTCTTCTGCTCACGCATTACAATTTAGACTGACCACCTCTTAGTGATTCTGGATCGGTGATCATGGACCTGAGGGCATTAAGACCTTTATTGCACAGCATGAGTGCAATTACATCTGTAAAGGTCTTAAACTCGTGGATCTTTTAGACGAAGATGCTCGTGCTGAAAAGGAAGGCGAGGATGATCAAGAAGATTCCGAAGCATAAAATCCACGTGTGGACGTAGTGGTGGTTGATTGGTTTGACTTTTACTTCATGCGCGCTTCTTCTTCATCACAAAAATATGCTTCGTTCATTTCATTTCAGCCCTCGTATCGTTGTACAATCGAGTAGCGTGTAGAGATATTCACTGGAATTCAAATTTCTTGGCTACTGTACAATTGCCTATTTATACTCGAACAGCTCTCAGTTCCAGTCTCCAAGCTCGACCCCAGCTCTACCTCCGTTTACACCTCCCAGATGAGCAATAATAATCCTGCCGGTATCAATGGATACGGTGTAAAGAATTGTTCGTTCTTTGTGCTCCTTTCCATTACCGATTTCTCAGCGGCTTACCGACCCAATACTAATCTTAAAATTGACTGTATCAGATCCGGACGACGAAACACTCAAGGCCGCCCTCCATCAGTATGCAAAGGAGAGGCTTTCCACTCCTCAACGCCTCGCAAGACTTGAAGCGGAGCATAATTTGATTATTAAGTTTGTCATCTACCACCATTTTTTATCCGAGACGCATGCATTAAAATCAATTTGAACATATAGATCAGCCATGCTCTACAAACTCAACAAAAAATTTGCTGTTCCAAGTGCCAGAAAGCCTCCGCCTGGTGATGTCGCTACCCAAGCGGTCCTGGAGAAAGTTGCAAATGATCCTTCACAAGGGCGTGGTGTTGGAACGATTGGAACACTCCTCAGCAATGAAGGAATGCCTCTTCCACGGTTCGTACTATGTCTATTTCATTGGTTTGCTTTCCTTGTCGCAAGCCGCAGTACTGATCATGAATTTAGTGATTTTATTCGCAAAGTGCTGTCTGTCCACGCTCCAGAGGGGCTGGCCCGTCGCTTCCCTGGTGCCAACCGCATTCAACGCTCGACCCTATCCTGCATCGGTCCAAACCACCAACATCACGCTGATGGTCATGAAAAATTAAACGCGCAAGCCCTTAACATGGGTGGGGTTGGTATGAACATTTATGGAATCAAGGACCAATGGTCCTCCTTTGTTCTGCATCTCGTGGTTGTCCCTAATAATCGGCTCGCCACCACAATCGGTCATGTCCACCTAGACTGTGTCGAGAATCATAAATGTGAGTATTTTACTTACACTTCTTGTGAGTTATCATTGATTATGAATAGTGATACCTATCACATTTGTTACGGATAAAGGCACTGAGGTCGGTTACATTTTTGCCCACCAAACAGGTTTGCGGTATGTCGTAATGTAATATTCCTATTGCTGTCCTGTTTCGTTCAATTCGCTGCCAGGGAGACGTACGCAGCAGAGCTCGATGCTGAAAAGTTCCCACCGATGCTGCAGATGAGAAGTGTGCACAATACGCCAATCGAAGGACTTTGGCATTGGTTCCTGCAAACATTTGGAGTGAACCTCAAGGACGCCATTCGGAGCGGCTATGAAATCGGAATTTATAACCCTAACAATCCTGTTCATCCGTACGCGTTCAAAATCATCAATTTCTCTTCCCTCTACTGACCAATCTACCAGGAATTTGTTCTATTGGTTATGGCCGAAGATTCTCCAAAACCAGCTCGACGAATTCGTACAATTTTGGAATAACCATAAAATTCGCACCCAGAAAGAGAAACCTAATATGTCAGGCGCAACACCTAGGCATGGTTTCACCGTTCCAGAACCTCCCGCACAAGATTGTCGCATTGTTGTTGACCAACCAGTCATTGACGCGCTCCGTTCGCAGATTCCAATCTCGCGCGAAGATTCAATGCGATGGGTAGATGATGTGTTCGAGGAGTCAGCAAGGAATGCGTATAATATGGTTGGAAAGCCCTCTCTTAATAATCCTTTATCGGGCTGGGCAATCTTCTCGTCTATGGCACCTTTAATCAATGTTGCCGCTGTTGCATCGACGTCAACTTAGATTTCACCACAACTTATTTTAAATACAGCTTAAATGATGATGTATTTGAATTTTCTGACACAGACCTTCGCTCTGGCTGCTTTGCCCAGTTGGCATGAGGTGGATCCGACAGAGCCGGCGGCGCCAGACACAACTAGGGTTTCGCCAGGTTTCAGCTCGCCAATCTTTTTGAGGCCCAATTTTCATATCGAAAGGTAAGTGATCGTGATTGAAACCGACAGTAATGGAGGATAACATATGAAGTATGCTGTCAAGCCTAAAAAAATGGAGAGATAGGTGAGGCATGAGGCGCGGTTTATTATCTGGACCACGCACCCGATGTTCCGAGCACGTTTAAGAAATCGAGGGGCTCAACACCAGGAGGAAGACTATGTCCATTTGCATTATGCGTTAGCGCCCAATTATTTGATGGCCAATTTCCAGGACCTACTCAATCTTATCGAGGGTTTTGACCTTCATCACAGCGTATTCCGTCATGCCTATTCGTGGTGGTGGGTATCAATAAACACGGCGTATATCCCAGTGAAAGTCAAAAGACGCACCCCAAGGTCCGCTAACATGGTCTCCGACTTTGAACTGGCTGACCAGACCAACCTCAATAATCACACCCAAACCCAAAGCGCGCATAACCACCCCGACCTCTTAACTGACTTGCTCCAGTCCTGGTTGAACACATACCTCCCCAATTTGCACCGGGGGCAAATAACTCCTAACGTCCCGAATATAACCTCTCATGGCAGGGTCCAAGCTGAGCCATGTGCATTGTACGAGAGCTTCTCCTTTGCCTGGCTTGATAGAAGAAAAGGGGACGACTTCAGTCCTGAATGTGTCTGGCTCGATGTCACAACAGGTCGCGAGTTGACGACAATACGTTTGAACTGAGTTGGGCGCGACATAATTTTGTGTATATGTAAAACAAAAAATGGAAGAACAATGGAGATAGTAGTGGCAAACAAGAGTGTTATATTGAATAGTTTGTTGAATTTATATCATTATGAGAGGCAACAAGACGACGTACGTTGTAGACCGGCTACAACATCCCCGACAACCTTGTGAACAGCCCGGCATACTCCGCAACCGGTGAAATAAATTTATCCGAAATCAAAAATCAAAATCCTGCCGTAGAGCTCCCGCCAACGCTAGCTGCGTATACATTTATTTACAACCTTAGTGGTCTTTGGTCCTGGAGGATGTGTAATTGAGAATTGAGAATGTAATTGTAAAAAAGAAGAGAGAATGGAAAAGAAAGAAAAAAAGCCACCCGGGCCGAAAGATGGTCACGTCCATGCGTCTGTGACAGATCGTGCAAATATCGTGCAAAGGCTCAGTCACGGTTCGGTTCAAGAATTAGCGCGCAACTTAATACTTGGGTTATTGTTGCCCATTGCAACGCCTTATCCGATCCCCTTGTTCAATACATAAAGACGGGTCAAAGCCAGCACAAATCTTCCCTAAATACCTTAAAACTTGAGCCACTCTCGTGTACACTTACCTTCTCCACGCTCTTGCATTTCAATTCCCTTCTTTCAACTTGAACCTAACACCGACACAGGCCCCCTGCACGCCGCAACAGAGGTGAAAAGCAGCATGCCTGCCGGTATCCAAGAAACCGTCAATGGTTTCGTCCAACTCTTCGAAGATGATCGACTTAACTCACAGGAAAAAATCACGGAGGCTCTTCTCGAACTCGCGACGTCCTTGCCCGAAAGCCACTATGACCTTTTTTTCAGACGTATCCTCTCTCCATCTTCAGGCGATATTGAGCCAACCTTAGCGCTTATACTCTCCTGTACGTCCATTTCGTTCTGTTTCTCCGCATTCTTTCTAACCACAAGCTCCGCACAGCGACTGAGTGTGCTGACGTTATTGGAAAATGGCTCTGCCACCATTTCCCTTCAAGTCCAGAAGATTTTTCTGGATCTCTTGCCGCTTCGATGCTTACGAACCTTTCTCACTTCCTTCCTTTCGCATACCCTTTCGAGCGAGAAACATTGCTGGAATTGGGATCTTACCGAGCGCGTGTCGAATATGCGCCTCGGGTCATTCAAGCATTGATTGAAAGCAGACAAAGAGCAGCTGCTCCTGAGCCTATCTCACCCATAACGACCGACGCTGAATTAGGTATGAAGGTCAAGCAGTCGCAACGACAGCGAAAGAGTGCAAAGGTTTACGCGAAATCTGTCTTCGATGTGGCCTTGATGAAAGCCTTCTCTGCCTTCCGAATTGATATTCCAAATGGTGATGACGATGGATACGAGCATGTCTTCACAATTTTAGAAGAGCAACTGGACATTCTAAAGGTTTTCAATGATGTCTTATCTCTCAGTGCCAATTCTAACATTCTATAGTTTTACCTCGATACCCTACGAGACGAAGCAGTTGAAGCATCTATTCGACGAAGATACATACCACAGGAAAGCTCGGTGGAGGAGCTAACGACTGCCAGTGCACTTAACGAAAAGCATTTGCCAGAGGAAAGTAGTTCGATCACCAGTACGCCAGCCGCTTTCCCTATGGTTCAGCCTATGAAAGCGTGAGTTATGCCTTGCTCTAAGCTACAGACCGCTCATCTGTTGTTTAGTGCATTATACTTTGACAGTGCTGAAGGCTTTGGCGAATGGCGGATTTTGATATCTACGAGGGCTGACCGGGACTTGCGTGAGGCTCGTAGGAAGGATCCCAATTCTTTTAAAATTATCATCAAGAAAATCAAGTAAGCATTACCTTCTGGCAGCTAATCAAATACTTACGAAATTTGTCGAATAGAGAACTGTCCAAGGGACATTTCTCTGATGACAACCAGAAGCGGCTGAACGGTCCAAACACAGAAATTCCTATCTACGAAGCCAAGATGAAAAGGGATTCCAGATTGATAGTCAGTGATACATCATCTCTATTCCTTGAAATTTTACCTTCATTGTTATATAGTATCAGATAGACTGCATACCCGAATACGATGCCAGTGTAAGATATGGTCTCAGTGGATTATCCGAGAATGACAACTAAATACTTGTTTATCTTGGTTACCAGGTCGAAAGACAAAGTACGCTTATTGATTACATTTCTCTGACATGCCACTAAATCATTGCTGAAGTCATCAAGATTTTTGGAGTTTATACTCATGCTCAGATTGATAAGCGTTTATGGGATTCCGTCGGACACCAACTTGCTAGAAAGGGAAGAGAGTACCGACGAAGATGTTTGTTTCGAAATCGACCTCATGTTGCTGGTGATAACGTCTTCACTCCTGCGTGCTTTCCGCCCGCAGAACAAGTCAGTGAAGAAGACTCCGTTATCCCAGAACTTCCTCGTGAGAGTCTGGAGGAGGTCAGCTGTTACATTTTTTGTACATGAAAGTCATGACTGACGCGGAATTTCAGATGCATTCACTTCTCGTGTAAGCCATACTTTCAATAGCCTACTCGGTCCTGTGCTCACTTATTGCTTAGGCTGGAGAAATTTGTTCCCTTTTCACAAGTAAGCCGGTTCTTCCAGAGTGTCGGATGCGTTTGTGTTAAAACATAATAACTTCTTAGGCATTGCTTAACAGCAAGTCCCTTGACTTCCATGTTATTCCTTGTGCTCATCTTTATTGGCAGGCATTATTGCGGATCTTGATGTCGCTCATGTATTCAATGTCAGGTCAGTCGCCCTTGTGCAAAAGAGATATGAGGCCAAGGGAATATCAACTTATGAACCCTACTTTAGTCCGCAGGAGAAGGAAATTATCGAGCATCCTTATTCCTGTTACGTTCTCGGCCGGAGTGGCACTGGGTATGTACCTAATTTCTTGCAGCAGAATGGCTAAACAACGGAATCGGAATATCCAGGAAGACGACCACAATGTTATTCAAGATGCTGGGCATCGAACGTGCCTATGCAATGCGTAAAGACTCCATGCCGAAACCACGCCAGATATTTGTGACTCAGTCACGGGTTCTTGCGGGTAAAGTAGAGGAATATTTTACCAAGTTACTTGAGTCTCTTTCTACCGCAGAGAGGACCCGCGAAGAGCTTGCTCAGCTTATCAAGACAAAGAAACAGGAACAAGACGATGGTCTTATTGATATTGATGACGATCGTAATTGGCGGGGTGATCTGCCCCAAAAGTTTAGTCAACTTCAGGATGAACATTTTCCTCTATTCGTGACTTTCGATCGTGTAAGCTAACTGTCCGCTATACCTGAAATGACCGAGTGCTCATCCGTGTACAGTTGGCATCGCTGCTAGAAGCAGACATCTCCCAGAATTCAACGCGTGGGATATCATCTGGCGATAACTCAATTCCAGACACGAGCGACAGTGCGGTGAAAGCGTCGAAGCTGATTACTTACGACACATTTCTGGGGTCTTATTGGCCCCGGTTTACCCAAAATCTCAAGAAGGGTCTCGGTTTGTGATTCACTTGCTTCTAAACAACATTTCGTATGCTTAAACATATTGATCTATGTTCAGATCCTGCACTTGTGTTCAGCGAATTAATGGGTAACGTTATATCCTCCCAAAGATCTCAATAATTCTATGTATCTCATAAGAGGCTAGGTGTTATCCAAGGTTCCGAAGAGTCGCTCAGCCATGAAAATCGTTTCCTTGACAAAAATTCTTATGAAAACCTTAGTCATAGAGCTCAATATGCTTTTGCTAGTCGCCGTGATACTATATACTCAATCTTCCTCCTGTACCTCAAGCAAAAGTATTCAAACAATGAATATGACGTAGCAGATAGGTATGTCCCCAAAGATTGAAGTTTTGCACCACAGTGTCATACCTAATGGATAATCAGGACGCACCGCTTATTGAACGCCTTTCAGGCTCTAGGCGTACCTGGTCAGAAGATTGATTACCTGTGGGTTTCTTTGCTGGCCAATACCTTTCTGTGATGTTCAATTTTGAGCAGCTATGTGGATGAAGCCCAGGATAATCTTCTCATCGACGCACTCTGTCAGTTACCCGTCATCTTGAATATTCTGACCGACTCAAGCAGTTCTTCAGTGTTGAGGTCTTTGGTCCGAAATCCAGATGGTTTGTTTTGGGCAGGTGATACCGCTCAGACCATATCAGTGGGCAGTTCCTTCAGATTTAATGATCTCAAGGCATTCTTGTTTCGTCTAGAGGTGCGTTTCTTGCTCTATGACCTTATTGCCGAACATCTCACTGATCTAATTTGCTTCAGAAACGACGAGAGGAGTCTATCTTGGGAAATAACTCTGCTTTTATGCAGGAGGCACCGCAAACGTTTCAGTTGGCCATTAATTATCGTTCACATGGTGGAATTATCCAATGTGCCCATTCCGTGATCGAGCTAATCACTGAATTTTGGCCGTATGCTATTGATATTCTATCCAGAGAAAGAGGAGTAGTAGATGGGTCCAAGCCTGTTTTCTTCAGTGGTTGGGACAGTGATACAGTGCGCTATGTAAGACGTAGCATCTTTGACTTGCAAGTATCTTGTCTCACCCTTTCTCTAGGAGCAATTCTTATTTGGGGAATCGTGAGCATTTATTATTTCTGGTGGAGTAAAGTACTAAACCTTTATCTCTGTACAGCGGAAGTCCTATCGAGTTTGGAGCACAACAGTGTGAGTCCCATGATGTTCATTTTATGTAATTCATAGCTCATATATCATTTAGGCATCCTCGTACGCGATGAGGCCGCAAGAGAGGAACTTCGTAAACAAGTTGGCGACATTGGTCTGATAATGTAAGCTTAAATTTTATATAATGGCTTATTTTGACGTTATCTGATAATTCATCAGGACTCTATATGAGAGCAAAGGCCTTGAATTCGACGATGTAAATATTCTGATGCAGGATCAGGTCAGGATTTTGACTTCTTTGCCACACTAGGTTCTTCTTTATAAATTTTTCGAGCATTCAACCGTCGACCTTTCGCAATGGCGAATTGTTTTAAACCTACTGGCAAATACTCAATGTAGCCAGGATATGTCAGCGCCACGGTTCGATGAGATTCGCCATGCAGGGGTCTGCAGCGAGGTATGTATACCTGGCTGAAGATCACTGTCTGTACTGATGTTTATTCTTCTGCGCTCCAGTTGAAATTCCTATATGTGGCAATCACTCGAGCCAGAAAGAATTTGTGGATAGTAGACTGTTCTGAAAAGAGCGAACCCATGCGGGTATGGGATAGATCGTCTCAATGCATCCTTATATTCTAAAGAAATTCTGTTGATAGGTATTCTGGACCTCGAGGAACGAAATACAGAACTGTACTCCTGGCACTGACGTTCCTCGTCTTGCGGTCTCGTCGTCTCCTGAAGATGGGAGAAATCCGGAAGGACGCTATTCTCAAACAAGCGATATTTGCAAGCTATGCACTGTTTTGAACGTGCTGGTTTGGATCGCGAAGTCGCTGTCTCCCACACATATTATCTTCGAGAGCAAGCTCGTTCCATATCACCTACTAGTTCGAAGCAAGGTGTTTCATTGCGTCAGCAAGCTTTCCTCGCTGCAGCAGAGGCTTTCGTACAGTGTTCTGTTTCAGCTATCAACTCAAAGGAAACGAAGGCCTACCTCCGGAGTGCTGGGGACTGCTTTGAACATGCTCAAGAAGATTTTAGGGCGGCAGAAGCATTTTCCCGAGCCGGAGAATACAACACAGCTGTCAAACTCTATCGCAAGTGTGCCAAATTCGATGAAGCAGTCGCGATCGTGACGAGCAATCGTCAAGATATTGAGATGGAAGTGGCGGAAAATATCATTGATATAGCCAGGCTTTTTTACTTCAAAGGAGGAGAGCTTGAGTGAGTCCACATCTACTACATTGTCAAAGCACTTGCTCACTATCTCCATCTAATTTCTTTTCACCAGGAAAGCAACTCAGCTTTTCGACTCTGTCGAAGAGCAGCTGGAATATCTGGAAGACTTTGACCTCGATGTCTCCAGAGCCGCCCTCTTAGAAAAGTTAGGCAAGTTCCAAGATGCCGCAGATATTCACTTTGCGGAAGGGCGGACTCTGGAAGCCATTCGTTTGTTCCTGATGGACGAAAATGATGAGGCTTCCATTCGACGGGGTTATCACTGTATCCTACAAGGACTATGGGAAAAAGCTTCTTTCGGCGTTAAATCCCTAGATAGGATCGAGGAGGTTGTTCGATTATTAGCTCTGGCATCTAAGGTCAAGTCGTTGGGTATGTTGGACTCCATCGACACAGATGAAGTAAGTTTGGTTTTGACTCTCGACCAGCCGTTGCTGATACCTGTTTTGACTCAATTAGTTATCCATGTTCCAAGCTATTAAAGCGGGCGATGCAAAGGGACTGCGCACTCTTGGAAAGAAGTTTGCTTCCAAAGGCTCTTCCACCTCTGCAGTCATGTGCTTCGACCATTGCTTCAGCTCGCTGCCGAATATGTATACCATGACCTTGGCCGACATATCCGATATCCTTGGTGATTTCTTTGCATACTGCAATCTATTGCGACGAATCATGAACCTGCCGAACCCCTGCAATAATCCACGCATCCAGAAATTATTCTCTATTCAACCTTCCGCAGAGAACACATTCTTCCTTCCGAATGCAACATTTCTACACAACAAAGTCCTCGAATCGCGAACGCCCCTTACAGGCTCCAATGAACAAGGAGTTTTTATATCCGAGTGGGAATTGTCGCGCAAATTGAAAGAGCATCTTATTATCCGGCTCAAGAGTCGAATCAACGTAGAAAATGAGGAGTGTAGACAAGCCCAAGCTTTCAATCCTTGTGCTTCTTTTGTTATCAACCAGTATTGCAACAGAAAGGAATGTCCACATCAACACATCCTTTCCGCGTCTCTCACTCGCGAGTGGTATAACCTCCGTGCGAGGATCCACCTACAGCAGATCCTCATTCTCCAAGTGCTGTTATCCCTTCCTTTCAATCCCATTGACAGAATAAGATACCTGAGGTGGGTCATTTTATAATTTCTATTCCAAACTAGCAGACTTATTGAAACGTTGAACCTTCTCAGGGAATGGATCCACCGTGTCTTTGAAACCTTTTACCCAGTCTGGTTCCGCCTTGGTGGTGTGGCGAACCTCGATATTGCCTCCATTCCTGAGTCGCAGAACGCTTTCGCCGTCCTGAAAAGTTGGTGTTTAGACGTCCTTTACTGGGGACATCGTCCCGATGCAAAACTTTTGACCACAGTGTACCAAGTCGTTAAACTGTGCTTCTATCTCGACAAGCCTAAAGCCCTGGCTCACATTCCGCGTGCCCCATTGACGAACATGTTCCGTTCATACTCACAATTTAGTTGTAGAAATGGCGACGCCTCAGTAAACATACGTCATCCCGGAACTTGTTCACGCTCTATCGACGGTTAACGCTGACTCTGTATCTCGAGGGATTTTCTTCTTCAAGTAAGTTATTCTGCTATGATTTAACTTTGCTTGCCGCTCATTGCCCCTAGACATGTGTTAGATGCACGCTTCCTATTGACGCAAACGTGCTTTGTCAAACAATCGACTTCCTGTGCGGATCAATAATACTTGTCCGAAGGAGTTTTGTCCTTCATAACATAAGTCTGCCGCGCAGTTGGCTAAAATTCTTCTTCAAGCCATGAACCTGGTGGATGTAAAATCGAAGGTCGATGTTGACCGACAAATCAATGTCTTCGTGGCGTCCTTGCGAAAATTAGTGGATAGTCTGTATATGGGGAAGCAACAACTCGGTAAGAACTGCCAACACCATAAGCAAAGTCAATATACAGTACTGATTTCATTGTCTAGCTCATTTACTAGTCGAAAAGTCTGATCTTTTTAGTCTGGTTGGACCTCGTAATATATATCTTGCACGGATGTGAGTCTTTAATGTACATCACGCAACTGTGTTCCCAATCTTCGTTGTTTCAGATGCAGGGCTATTTGCCTACTGGGTTATAACGTGAACAATGACACTCTTCGGACTGAAATTCTCAAGATAATGAAGTCCCTCAAGACTAACAAACCCCCCCATAATCTCTTCAAGGAGTAAGTCCTAATAAACTGTACACTCCTTTGGCAGTGCCTCTAATCAATTCAACTCGCAAGCTATGCGCATGCCAAGCAGTGGGGGACCTTGCTAGACTCGTCGAAAGTCGACGAGTGACTCGCCTTTGGACGAGATGATTCTGCTTTCCCATGAAAGCGAAAAGCCATCACCGTACCCCCTTCCTTCTGGTTGTCCGACGTGTTACCTACAAGAGCATCGTGGATATTCCTAGATTAGTGGATAACTCTTCACTCGTATCAAATCTTCGACCTGACGCCCCTGTTTTTGTTCAAAACCGCGTCTACGGAGGTACCTGCAGCCGACGATGCTGAACTGGAGCAGGATATCGAAGAACCTGAGGCGGACAACATCGAAATCATCAACACAGCTAGCTCTGTAGACTCCATCACAGTTACAGCACTTCCAGATGTCGATTCACCACCGTCCGAGGAACAAATCAAAGCTGCTCTCGTCATCCAAACGAAATACCGAGAATTGATGAGGCGCAGGCGAAAGGCCGCAAAATCTTCTCTGGACATGTCGAGAACAAGTTGCTTTGAAGAATGCTTGGCAGAGTCCCGCAAAATCGAGTGCCTATGGGAAGTTTCTATCGCTTGCTGTTCTTGGGACCATTACCGCATGTGCTGGTCTGTCTTAAGTCTTTTCACACCTGGGCCATCGACACCAAGAAGCGCAACAAAAAGCGTTACAAAGTTGCATCGCATCAGGAGTTGGACGATGTCACAAACGTTTGACCGAACAAAAGTAGGTTTTTTTCTTTTTTACACTCGCTGCTGCATATTACTTAACTTTTTGCAAGGAAAATTATTGACCGTATACAAGCCCTGCAAAAGGCTCTGAATCCGCCATCTGAACTGCATCGCAGACGTGATATCGAAGAGCTCAGAAGCGTGTGTTGGAAGTGGAAGCCCTGCTAAGCCAAATTGCACCAACGTAGCTCGCGAAGTCAGCGAAGACATGGCCAGGGTATAAAGGGAATCGTTGCCGTTAAGCAGGTACCAAAGCCGAGACCGAAGCCGCGGCTGAGGATCGACGATGTCGACGAATGCGAATATGTGGATGATGATGTCGAAGAGCGTGATGATCATTCGGAGCCTGCTGAAGTTGTAGACTCCGAGGATATCGTCCAGGAATCAATCGTCGTCGTCACGGATAGCTATGCAAGGAAAGAGGATCCCGGGGCGGACATATTCGTACAAAAACGAGGTACCCAGTGTGCAAGACAAGGCGCCCAGCATGCACGACGAGGTGCCCAGCACTGTCATGCAGTCCCTTACGTGGGTTCCGGTTCTGCCTGCAAACACCAACACATTGCCAGCCCAAGGTGAGGATCGAGCCCTCCAACAACAGCCTGACGAGCGGGGGATTCAAGTTCGGATTCGGATTCCTCAAATCTCGACGCTTTGGTCATGCAGTCGCTTTCTTGGATTCCCATATAATACGCATATCCATTACTGGCCCTCTTGCATTTCCTATTATTTAATGTACTGAATTGTCACATACTCATCGTTCCACCAACACATGTCTCATAGTTGTTCAATAATTTTGTTGTATTCCGTATGATCCTTCTTGTATACTAAATTCACGACAATTTGTCACAAATTCTTGTTCTTTGGACACTCTTCGTTCGCGTGATTTAGCGATTTTATCTGGCCTTACATCTTTGAAGATATGCGAAGCGAAATGCAAATGCAATTGATGAAAGAAAACTAGTTACAACGACGAATGGCGTATGATGATTATCAGACAGGAGCGTAGGCTCGACTGGTTGTCGTGTGGTATGATTTAGATGATCTATTGGGTATCGAGACTCTTGTCTCTCGTCGTGGGTGAGGTCGTGATGCGTATAGCCTTTCCAAAAGGGCCATCGAAGCAATTAGTTGCCTTTGGTTAGTACTTTACAAGAATGCGCGGGCTTGCAACATCCATATGCGCGCGTATTCGCCGTTATGCTGAATTAGCTGGTCGTGTGTGCCCTCTTCACCACCACCGAGTCGTCCATGTACCTGTAAACGAATACATTAAATTAAAAACGACAGAAGAATGAATGAAAGGAAGAACACTTGCAATATGAGATCCGCATGACGAGTGAGGTTGCCGAATCGATGGGACGAGAATATCATCGTCTTGTTTCCGCGCAGCTTCCGCAGGCGTTCGAATAGATCTGAACGCGCAAAGAATGAATACACGACATATGCGCGAAGAAAATACAGGGCAGACTTGCCGTGCTCTGCAGTCGGATCCAAGCTTGCGGACGGCTCGTCGAAACAAGAGCCCCACGCTCTGATCAGACACCACCGAGCGCATGAACGTCCGCGACCTATTAAAACAAAGAATCAGATTACGTCAAGCCAAAAAAAAAAAGCTTGAAGCAGAAACCTACAGCGCGATCCTCTGCATCTGGCCCCCACTCAAACCTTTATTGCCCACACCACCGCCGTCCGACGCACTCGCTATCCCGCCCGCTGCCCTCACACGCCCATAACTGACGGCCGGCCAAACAAGTTGGGGCGCCTCTGGGAGCGCCGAGTAGTAATCCTGCACGGGCCGCTCGAGGTACGTGTCGTACTGCTCCGGCAGCCGCTCGATAAAGGCGTCTGCGCCTCCCAACTGCGCGGCCTGCTGTATCTTGGCGAGGTCGGAGGCGTGTGGTGGTCGCCGAGGCCGATGTTGTCGCGGATCTGTGCGCATTAAAAAGTGTGTCAAATTAGGCGTGCTGCAGTGATAGATGAGTGTGAAACGCACGGAGAGAGGAAAGAGAGAATAGTCTTGGAAGAGCACGGATATGGCGCGTCGGAGGTCTGCGAGGCGCAGAGTTTGATGTCGACGTCGTTGATGAGGATGTCGCCTTCTGTCGGGTCGTACATCGCGCAATGAGCTTGAGGATGGTGCTTTTTCCCGAACCGTTGTTACCGACAATCACCTGCGACGGCCAGATAAGTAAGGATTAAAGATGAAACAAGACAAAAAAATGACGCACGCAAAGCTGGCCTCGCTCAATCTTGAAATTGGTGTTCCGGAGAGCATACGCGTCACTACCTGGGTATTTGAAGCTGACGTTTCGAAACTCGACACTAATGCCCCACTCTAGTGTCTGGTCGTCTTCTGGAAAAGGCGTGCCAGCTGAGAATCGTCCTGGTCCTGGTCTGTACCCTCCGTCTTTGCGGTATGACTTTGATGCGATTGGGAATCTTGGCGACTTGGTATAGCTGTCTGACAGCGGCGAGTCTTTCAGTGATGGAGCCAGTTTCGTCGACGAGGGATAAGGCGGTGTATGTAAAGGACTGTGTTGTCTGGGTAATTAGATGGAGAGAAGCGAGGAGAGGGGTATCGATGCGGGCTGTCGGACTGCACGGAGAGTGAATACGACCTATAGAATTGATTAGCGCGAAGGAGGAGGAACTGACAGGTGATATACCTCTGGTAAGCCACGGAGTAGTTCCTGTAAGAGAATACTGGAGGATAAACCCTCGCGAGAGCGTGCATCTGAGTTTATCGCCTCGTAAAAGTCACCTGCACGGTCGGATATGCGTGCGACGGCTTCGCGATACTCTAAAAACGCATCAGAAGATGATAAATGCGGTGAAAAAGGAGTCAGACATACGGGCAAGGAGAAAGGGTGCAATGCCTCCTGCGACGATCTCTTTACGGTGAATAGGGTTATTGACGGCACGCTTGAGACCCTCTGACTTTATATAATCTTGATCGCTCGTCGTAGCAGCCCATACTGCAAGAAATAAGTAAGAGAACAAACAAAAAGATGTGAGAGACAGACCTCCGTCGCTGATAAAAGATTTATGAGCCTTGGACCACTGAAAGAAGGCGAGGGTAAAGCAGAGGATGGCAAGCAGAGGCCCGTCTGGCTGATTGCGGAGGACGTTGATGAGGACGGAAAGTTGGGAAGCGAGTTGGATGGTGGTGGTGATGACATGTAAGGCGGTGGAGACTGCGCTAAAGGCAATGTTGCTGTGAGAGCGCCTTGGAAAGGACTGCTCGAGCTGGCGCTGGACGGCGGGTCATCAAAAGTGGGGACATCTAGTCTGACCATGGCAGCAAATATATGGACAGAGTAGTGGAGCTTGATGCGAAGGTGGAGAGGACTGGATATGCGCTGCTTTGCATAGCGGAGAATACGGGTTGCGAGAGAGGAGGCAAAGGCACCGGTGACGACAGAGATGAGGAGATGGGGGTCTACTGTTCTGTGGTCGACTGCGGTTTGAACCTGGGCAAGTATTAGAGGGAGTACAAGGAAGACAGGAGAAGACTGACGATGGTAAGGAGCTGGCCCGAGTAGGAGAGGGCGATGGCGGGCACGATAGAAGCCAGAAATTCGACAGCTAGATAGGCAGCGAGGAGAGACCAACATTCACGGATCGACGCAATGTCCTTGATCATCCGCCACACATAGGGCATAGACTCTACAACGGACTGAAAGCCAGGCCATTTTACTTTTACAGGGGAGGAGATTTCTTCGTACAAGTCCCATACACCCACTTTTCGATGCTGGACATGTTCATTGCCCATGGAAGTGTACGTCATAATGCTACTGATATTTTCTTTATATATCCAGGCCAACCCAACATCACTCTGACCCTGGACCACTGCTGCGCGATACCACATTGCCGCCTTTTTCTTGTCCTTCTTGCATCCCTTGCCATTTGCAAGACAGAACGCAAGATCAGCCTGTGCATCTCCATCTCCAAGTCGAGCCGCAACTGCATAGTAGCTCTGTAATACTTATTTTAGCCTTGTAATAATACCATCAATTCAATCTTACTTACCACTGCCATCTTCTGGTCCTTGGGCACACCCCATCCGTGAAAGAAGCACTGTCCCACTTCATAGATCGCCAACACTAGCTCCGTCTGCAATAATCAGCACCCCGTTTTCGTCCAACTCGATTGTACACTCACCTGCACCACTCCCACCTCTCCTTCCCCTCCTTCCGTCCTCACCCTCTCCAAATCTCCCACCGCACTCTCCGCAGCCTTCATCAGCCACTTGAACCCCGCCTTTTCGTTCTTCCCGCATCCCCACCCATGTCGCAACGTCAACCCATACATTAGCATCCCCACTCCGCACCCTCCTCCCTCTTTCGCAGACCGTTCAAAATGCCGTGCCGACTCTTGCAGTCGGTTCGCTTCGTGGCACTGGATACCAAGCTGTAGATACTCTTGAGGCGTCCGAGGCCCGCTTTCCTCTCCTCCTCCTGCTGCCGCCAAGTTGGTATTCGAACGCTGCATAGATCCCTCCTCTTTCTGCACAGATCCCTCCTCTGGCCCAAAGTTACTTGCCGTCGGTGTAGGAACCGCATTCTCGTACGGATAATACGAATATTGCGAATAAAGCGTACTCGCAGGCGACACCCGTCGCGCGTTCATTTGCGACTGCGGCTGTAGAGACGCGCTCGTCGGTGGCGGCCCGGGCGCGCTCTCCATTGACGGCCGTTCAGACCCAGGCCCCTCCACTTGCACCAGCGGCGAGCCGCGCCGCGCGTTCCTCTCCAGCACCTTCCTCTTCTGCTCGTGCATGTCCGGCGGCAGCTGCGGCGTCACCCGCACCCCCATCGTCTCCGCGTGCCCCAGCTGCGCCTCCTCCCGCACTGGCCGCGAAAAGTTGGCCGTCGCGGGCTTCACAATCGGCGCACGGCCTGCGCGCTGCACCGACGGCTGTCGCTCGATCTCCTTCGCACTGCCTTCGGGGGTATACGCGTGCGGGGACGGCCCGATGGGGTCAGTGTTCTGCGACGGAGGCCGCGGGGCGGGGCGGGGTGTGCCTGGGTCCAGCAGATCCTGGTTGGGCAGGTAATAATCCGGCCTGCGCGTCGTCGCGTGCGTCGCCGTCGAGTTCCACGAGTCCCGCAACGCCGGCCCACGCGTCGCCGTGTTGTTAGAGTAGACGCTTGATGTGTCATCTGCAAAGTACCGGTAGCGCCCATACTCGTCTTCATCGTAGTAATCTTGGTCACCTCCTCTAGGCGAGGGCGGCGATGGTGCCTGGTGTGGGTGGGTCTGGTATTGTGCCCCCCCAGAGTGCCTGGACGAGTCGGGCTCGTAATACGAGTTGCCGTCAGAGGAGGACGCCGTCGCGATCGAGTCTCGCGCGAAATGGCTGTGGAGGAGGGGGAGTGCAGCGCGTCCGAGCTTAGCCCTGCATTGGACGCTTGAACGTCGAGTCGGAGGTTCGCCATCTGTCTCCGTGGGGGTTCAAGTGCGTTACTAGAATTCGACTGAAAGCTCGATTCTCCTTCGTCGTTGTCGTTGTATTGTGACTGAGTGGGTTGATAAGCGTACGCATATTGTGGTCGTGGTTCAGAGTCAAGTTGTCGTTGTTGTTGTTGTGGTTGCGCATAATAATCATCATAAGCATCCGTCGCGTACGCATATGCGTCTGTGGGTCATCGTCCTGTTCTTCGTCAGCTTCCTGCACCGCAATTCGTGGTGCTTGCCACTGTTGCTGCTGCAAGTCTTGCTCGCGTGCATTCTGCCGTACGCGCCTCGAAGACGTCTTGCGCACGAGGTTGTCTAGTGGCGACTGTGAGTGGTTCAGTTGGAGGCTGCCCCCGCCTGCTGCCGATGAAGGGGTGAGAGGGCCTGTCGGGGAGGGAATGTAGGATATCGGCGCAGCCATTACGTTTCGTATGTGAATCTCCGTGTTCGCACGGAAATCAATGTCGAGTTGCTGAGAAGAGTTATCTCGTTATCTCATACCAGGGAAGGCGTTGGCAAAGACAGCTGGCCTGGGGATGGAGGAAGAAGAGAGAGATGAGATGTGGGGCAAGTAAACCCTTTCCTTGGCTGCTTAGCTATCCATGTCCGTTGCTGATATCAATTTTCACGTTGGTCCCGTCGCAACGTCGGCTTGCGTCTGGCCTACACTGGTGTCGATGAAGAGGCCTCAATATGCCCTGGCGCTACATGCTCCGTTCGTTCAAATTCTTATCCCTTGCTGCAGAAATTATTACATTATAGAGTTGGTTCTGAAAATTATCAGATAATCCGTTGTCATTGAAACCACTAACAACTATTTCCAAATCCGCGTGAGCAGCAAAGGCGCAGCAGCTTACGATCGACTGTATTCGTATTGTACCGACTTTTCAACCGACCCCGCTACAAGTTCGGTCCATCCAAGTAGCGAAAATATTTCGATCATGCCGAGTTTAAATACATGGAAAAAATGAGCGTAGTACAAGTAGTGTCATCGTAGTTGGGTATCAGGGACGGATATTCGAAATATTTCAAATGCCCACTCTCCTCCGCGGGGTCTGCGTTACCCGAGCCCCCGCACCGATCCCCGTATGTCGCGGCGTGCCGGGCACGATAATCTTTCCCTTGCTCCCGCTCGCCGTCTTTGCCGCCAATAATTCTTGCGCTTGTTTTTGCGCTGTCCTGCAAAATCGGGGAAAACATATTAGGCATTGCCCCCACCCAATCATGGAGCAGATACTCACTCTTCCCGTTGGCGAGCCATCTCCGTCTCAATCTCCGCCTTTTTTGAGAACTCTCTATCGGCCTGACGTCTATTGCCACGCTCATCAAAGTTCTTCTCTTTCACCGAGTAAAACACAGATCCAAGCTCAGCTGCATATGGCACATATCGTCAGCGCTGTTTCAAGGACCTTCCATTTGCGATCAACAACTCACCGAGCCAATATGGGTCAATAGCAGTCACTTGGGTCATATACTCTTTTGAGGTCAGGATAAGCTCGTGGTACACGATATAGGATGGCGTATCTAGACATCTTTGATGAGCCACCATCACGCAGACTCCTGGATGTTGATGAAGGACTCACATCCTAGACCGTAAAGCGCACTGGTTGGGTGGAGATGCGTTGGGAGACCAGATCGGATGTTGACAAATTCTCCGATACCCTTGACTCGAGCTGCTTGGTGGAAGTAGCCTGCCGTAATCGCTTTCCTACATAGCGGTTTCAGAACGGCTTCCAAAATTACTCGAATAGGCACATACCTGACGACATCGAAATTGGTTCCAGTAGATATGATGTCCATCTTCTGGAATTTCATTATATCTTCGAGTTGCACCCGGACTTCTCGCGCCTTACGGAGCAGCTTTGGATGCAAGAAATGCCGCATGCCCCAGTCGTCGCGATATCTGAAGGAGCGAATATTAGTTGTAAGCAAGACATTAAGGAAGGTCTAACGCCTACCCATGGCTCTTCCATTGGTTGAAGACGTTCAGTAGAGTCAAATGGTCGCTTTCAGGCACATTGAATTTCTCTCTAGCCGCATCGGCTTCTTCCATCCTCTCCTTCGGTCTGTAAAAGACACTTGGCACCGAGAGCATAGACACAATGGTCAACATCTCCGCAGAACACCCGTAGTCCACCGACGCGATAAGCATCTTTGCCATGGACGGTTCCATAGGAAACTCTGACATCTTACGCCCCACTGGTGTCAAGTCGCCGACGTTGTCCAAGGCGCCGAGGACCCAGAGTTGATACATAGAGTTCAAAATGTTCGCCTAGAAGACCACTTAGCACTGTAATGAGTATGTAAATATGACAAATTCTTACCTGAGGTGGCGGGTCCATAAAGTCAAACTCAAGCAGGTTTTTAACGCCTAATGACTTGAGTAGCAGGACCGTGTTGGCAAGATTGGTTCTTTGGATTTCGGGGATAGTGTTCTCGAAAAGCTCGTTACGGAAGGCCATCTCAGTGTATAATCGATAGCAAAATCTAATGAATCAAATCAAGATCAGGGATTTTTACGAAAGGACATAATGTGGGCACTCACCCGCTGCCAGTTCGCCCAGCACGACCTGTACGTTGATTCGCATTTGCCTGACTGATAGGCGTGATCTGCAGTGCGTCCATACCGACCTTTGGATTGTACACCTTGAGCTTCGAGTATCCTGCGTCGACGACGTATAAAATACCGTCGACTGTGACGATATGAGCTGCACAAAATAGGGATAGCATGATATATCACTCTACCTGTCAACGACGTTTCTGCAATGTTAGTCGCTACAATGACCTTCCGTCTACCGTCACTGGTGGCTTCGAAGATCTTGGCTTGCAAATCAGCAGGCATCTGCGAATAAATTGGGAGAATTGATAGTAGCGGAGGCTCATCCAGTTGCGAAAGCCGCTCTGTCCCAAAGATCAGTATCTATGATTAGATGACCAAATTTGGAGACGAACCTTGTATAACCTGGCAAGTGATTTCTATGTCTTCCTGTCCAGTCATGAAAACCAGGATATCGCCAGGGGGAAGTGACAAATGAATCTGCAAAACCTGCTTCACCGCGCTATCGACGTAATCCTCGCAAGGGGATTTTGCGTGGAAGATCTCGACAGGGAATGTACGTCCAGGAATAGTGTATGTTGGCGCATTTCCATAGAAATTCGAAAACTGCCAGGTTTCATGAATGCTGAACATACGAAGTGGAAAGAAAATGAACCTACTTTGTCGGAATTCATTGTCGCGGAAGTTACAATGAGTTTGAGGTCACGTCGCCGGGTGAGGACTGGGAGACGTTAATTAGGAATCCTGTTTATACTGAGAACTTTCTTACTTTTACGGAGTAAACCCATCAGGACATCTGTACTCAGAGATCGTTCATGGGCCTCGTCGAGGATAATGACAGTGTATCTGTCGAGGTCACCTTCGTTCAGAGACTCTCGCAGCAGAACACCGTCAGTCATATCTACAAGATCATCAAATTTTTGGAAAAAGAAATATAAAGAAAGAATAATTACATTTGATCTTTGTGTCGGCGGAAGTGCAGTCCTCGAAGCGAATGGCGTACCCAACAGTTGAACCTAATTTGCACTGAAACAAAGTGAACACCATTGCTTAAATAAGAGTGGCGCAAAAGGGGACAAACCTCCATCTCCTCGCTGACACGTTTGGCAACCGACATGGCTGCCACACGCCGCGGTTGGGTACATCCTACAAGTCCGTGTTGGCAATATCCATCTTCGTATAAGAACTGTGCGAGTTGAGTTGTTTTTCCTGATCCGGTTTCGCCGACAACGATCACAACTAGAAATATGTTAGCATTTACTTATCTTTCCATGAATCAAGAACTAACCTTGGTTCTCTCGAATGACCTTCATCAGCTCCTCTCGACAAGCAAATGCCGGAAGGTATTCTCTTTGTTCCTTGAGCGTTCGGTTCCTGGAGAAGGAACTGACTCCAGCAGAGGATTTAAGATGAGTAGCAAACTTGGAGTCTCCTTTGTAGTCGTCTTCTCCCTTTGCTTTTGCTTCTCGTTCTTTCTTCTCTGCGTCGGCTGTAAGACACAAAACGAAAGCAAGACTACATGAATGTCCAAATCTGACGAATTTTGAGGCAAGTAGATCATTTGCACGCACCTTCAGCTTCAGCTTCCTCGTCTTTCACACCCATAATATTTCCAAGTGCGGTTCCTCCCAGTGCAGCTATTTTCGCGGCAGCCTTAGCTCGTTCGGCCTGCTCTCTTTTCTCTTTAACCAAAGCGCTACCCTTTTTGGAGAAAATGGCCATATCACTTGTTGGGTCTCGGATAGGATTAATCGGCTCCAGCTGTTTTGTAAAGACAGTGCGACCATCGAGAAAAGGAGGTTGAGGTCATGAACCATGACATGAACAGTTGACTCGGAATCGTCTTCAAATCCAAATCCACTGCCTTCCGAGTTGCGACTCAGATGTCACCATTCTGTTCGCTTCCCATAGGTCATTGTCGGCATTCTAGAAGAAAAATGAAAAGAAATTCTGCGTGAAGATTGCAATGTACTCACATATTGTGCCTGGCGAGCTGAAATTTTTTTCTGGACAACATAGTCAGCGATAGTTTATTAAATGTAACGTTGTGCCGTACCACTTGTTTGGTAGCAATTTCAGCTTCTTTCAAAGCACCGAGATCCTCATATTGTGCGAGCGGATTATGTTCTTCGTCCCCGGCTATTCCACCCTCTTCTGCTCCGGTATACCAATCACGATCCAACTTGACTTGTTCTTCCTCCCACTCTCGTGCGTCAAGGCCGAATGCCCCATCGCCGTCGTCTGGGCTTCCACCTCTCGCAACCCTAGGTGTCGGCGCATCCCATCTACGGTTCTTAGCTCCACCCCATCCACCTCCTTCTTCACCTCTCGAATGTGAAGGAGTGGAATCCCAAGGAACATTGGGCACACGAACGCTCGGTGCATCGCGAGAACTAGAACCGCGAACACTACCAGGGGTGGCATCCCAGCCACCAGAGCGTTGATCTTGACCTCTATCACCCGCGTAATTCCGTCTGTCGCTCCAGCCTCTGTCTCTATCACGATTGGATCTACGCTGGAAGTCACCCAAACCCCTGGGAGCATCGGCACGGGTCTCATTGGCAGCTTTAATACCCTCTGCAGATAAAAATGAGTGAAAGGAGTTAAAAGGAGTTGGATGTTCAAGTGCAAAACATACCACGTTGTTTCTCTCGATTCCTACGATGCTCTTCAAGTCTCTGTCGACCGATGTCTGAAAGGCCACCTGGATGTGAAGGTGTTTCTTCCCCTCGTTGTCGTAAGTTTGCAGATCTATGCGCAGGAAGACTGGGAACTGTGTCAAGGAATTCTTTAGTTTAGAAATTTCACAGGCTGCTGTTTATAACAAACCTTTGAAGAAGGGTTCGTCCCCATCATCCATCCTTGGCCTCTTTCTACTTCCTTCTCCATTTGACTTCTCATCCAATGCTTGTTCCCTCTTTTCTTTGGCTAATCGATCGAGTCCTAGCAGTGAAGTTCGTGGCGTAGGAGGTTCAAGAGGCTTGGCCGGCTGTCGGAATGTATGACGCTGGAGCGTGTTGTTAGCAATCTGGCATATATGTTGTATAATGAAGACATACTGAAGTGTCTGGCTTTTGGAGACCACCTGGCCGCGCTGGTGCTGGTTCCAACACATCACTATCATAGACTGTGATACCTTCAACGGGATGGGGGCAACACCTGAAGCCTCCTGCTTTGCATGCGACAATATTTCTGCATGAAGTTCTGAAAGGAATGAATCTTTGAACTTGCCAAAAGTTTTTGCAGCTGGAAAAAATACGGAGTTTAACAAATCTGAGTAGCATAGATAGAAGTTGTTTGACTTTACCTGTAATAAAGCTGTCTGTCGTATTGGTTTTAGCGATGTCAATCACTCTTTGGGCCAAGAGGTTGTTCGGATTGAGGGTGTTAAGAGCTCGTGATAGCTTTATCGCCACTTGATGATTGAATTCGTCATGAGTATTCGATGGAGATGCCATGAATATCGTGGTTCCGAGTCAAGGTCCAACTTGGACAAAATCACCAACATCCGGATCACATGCTTCCTGTTACAAATTAGGTGTAGACGCGTACGCGGCCAATTCTTAACCACCTCATAATCTGCTCAAGACCAAATCATTGCACGCATGGCCACTTCACCTCTATCCAATTCCTCCGGATTTGACTTCACGAATGAGCTGAGGTATGTTCTATGCGGTGCAGGAATGCTTCGCACACTGACCCATTCTTAGGAACAACTTTTTGACGAACAAGGGTCTCCCCCTCCCGAAAGCTACTAGTACGGGAACGACCATCGTGGGCTGCCTGTTTAAGGATGGGATTGTGTTGGGTGCGGACACTCGCGCGACGGAGGGACCTATTGTAGCGGATAAGAACTGCGAGAAGGTGTGAATCTTCCTTCACAATGACGTCCTCGGTCCCTCCTAACCTTTATTCAAAGATCCATTACATTACCGAGTCGATCAGATGCTGTGGGCAGGAACGGCTGCAGACACCGAGTTTACAACCGCCCTTATTTCTTCAAACATGGAGCTACATGCTTTGCAGACTGGAAGGAAGCCGCGCGTCGTTACTGCAATGACGATGTTAAAGCAAATGCTCTTCAGGTTTATCGTTGTTTTCTTTCCCTGTCTGGATAGTCGGCCTGATACCATTGACATAGGTACCAAGGAAATATTGGTGCTGCTCTCGTCCTTGGCGGGGTTGACGCAACCGGCCCCCACTTGTTCACTATCCACCCTCACGGTTCGACAGACAAGCTGCCATATGTCACCATGGGATCGGGAAGCTTGGCTGCCATGGCTGTATTTGAAACTGGCTGGAAGCCCAATATGGAGGTCAGTTCTTTCGTCTCGTTCTCAGTGGAGGAGTGTTAAAGATCATCCGTCTACAGCGCGACGATGCATTGAAGCTCGTCAAAGCTGCTGTCGCCGCTGGTATCTTCAATGATCTTGGCTCTGGTTCCAACATCGATGCATGCATCATCACCGCCAGCCACACCGAAATGCTCAGGAACGTCGAGACGCCGAACCAGCGTGTTCAGAAGGAGCGAGACTACAAGTTCAGGAAAGGGACAACGGCATGGAAGAAGGAGGATATTCGCAAGTTTGTTGTTGACGAGCAGTTGACACTGATTGGTGGAGATGAGATGGACACTACTTAGATTTCTTGTTCCCTTGGTGTATTATACTAATTTCAAAAAATCTCAGAAATTCTGGCACGGTACAAGACGGCTCAACCGAATGAAATGGTACAATTAGTCCGACTTAATCTTTCTGTTCTTTCGAAATGGATGAGCACGGGTCCGACTATTCTGAACATCTCGAACTGCTCGGTGACAGTCTCGTGCCGCGGACGCGTCAAGAGACTTGACCAAATTCAAATCACAGCAAGTCATACGTTTACCATGTTCACATATAACGACGACGATAACATCGTAACCGCCGCTTCTGGGTGGACCTCAGCGTCCAAACACCCTTCGGCTGACTTGGATCCTCAAGCGAAATACGTGAGTCGGGACGATTGGCGTTCTTCAATCACTCCAAATGACAGACCTCTTCTAGAATTTCTTGCACGAAAAAATATAAAAACTATTCACCCTCCGTTGCATCCGTCGTTTTTCCGAGGCGATCGCCCAACGAGGAAACGCCTACTATAGGTGAAATCGCCGAATTTAAAGCGTTTACACGACGTCAGTTATTCCTACTCTAAATATTCGGCAATTCTGGCCTAGCAGCTAACTTCAGTGCTCCAGCGCTCAAAATTGATTGTTCAAAAACGCCTAAAAGTAAATCGCTTCCAGTGCAACTGTTAACTGTATGTGCCACTTATTTCTGCTTCTATGATAAATCCCACGCTATCTACGAACCTCAACTGCACCCAAGTACTGTGCTCAACACCCTTCTAACACCCTACTGCACGATCAATTTCATCGAGCTGCTTCCATCCCTTGTAATCGAGTGGTCTAAGTAAGCTTCTTCAATTCAGGCATATTTTTGGTGCATTCAAATTACCGCAAACTTAAGGGATGACAGATATTGAGGAAAGCGCAGACACCGTTCAAATAATAGGCACCGTTTGACCAAGTCTCGTTCGCCATTAAACATTCTTTTCTGAGCTACCGGAATGCGTCAAAAAGTGAGCGAATTTTATCCGTCCATATAGTTGTAATAAACCTGGGAAGAGAGAGTCTGTTAGGCTCATCACAGAACCATGGCTGTCGGTTGCGGCTGCTGTTCCGGTACCTCCAGTACTGTGATTCAATTCTCCAGCCCGAAGTTACAAATGGAAAGCATCCTGAGGTCGAACAAGACCCCCGCTTTGTAAGTAATTGAAGCTAATTTCCCCTCTTTCCCCGCATTTCTCCCGGGACTTGAAGTCTGCAGGTCAACATAGCTAGAAAGAAGTGTCTATTTCAACTATTGTGCTCTGCTGGCGGGGTAAATTTAGTGTCGTACCTTGGTGTCATTGCGTCGACTGCCTCATTGCTAGTCACGAAGATGGCACTCATAGGGGTTCCATCATGCTATGATGCTAAATCACATCGATTAAGATCATATCGTTATTTAACGACATGTACGAGTTATATTGACCAGGGCCAGATGCAACCTTCGAGTGGATGTGATATGATTATCGATGAAGAGATAACTCGAGCCACACAAGCGATCTTCTACGTAAATCCAACAAGGACCTTCAAGTTGGTTCGGTGACAATCCAGATTCCACAATGCGCAAATCGCATACAGATTAATGTTCGAAGCAACGGATTTACACAAGTTACAGAGTCCGAGAGCTTGGTCCGACGGCGTTAAGAAACCTTCCACATGTCCGGGTCCGTCTTCGTCATGCGACTGTGTGTTATTACCTATCTCATCTAATCATACGCACGGTATCTGATACGTTGGATATTTTCGAATGGATTCTGCCAAGCCGGCAAGAAACTGTAATAAGAGCTGCTCGCCTGACCATCTCGTTAGAGACACCTTGCTTAGAAATTAGCCCACCCAAAACAGTACCGAAATTTCTGCGCTTCTGCGCTCACTTTCCCCAGATAAGTTCGTGATGTCAGAATACTCCCACAAGAGTTTGACCGTCAATGATTGGGCTCCGGGGCTGAAGCGAGTTATTTGAACATTCGAATTTCGAAAGGAACATCGCACGAGCACATGTGGTGCGTCGAGCAACCGTCACTGCATCAACGCGCCGTGAGGGTCGGCAGATCTCCGAAAATAATTCCATTGCCGTGTAGCGCTCGGGGCCGAAGCAGCACGCGAGTCTGATACTCGAAGGTTCAGTAAACAAAGCCACCTGCATATCTAAAATAGCACTCACTAGCCAAGTGGGGCTCCTGGTCCCACTTGTGGGAATTGGGGCCGAGCCGTACAAATGCTGCGTTGAACCTCGAGGCTTGCTGGCTCGTGAAACTCGCCTTTACGTGGATGAGGGAGCATGAGAGCCAGGTTCTATTAGGGCGAAACACCTGTTCAACGTTCCCATGCGATGTTCATCCAAGTAACGTAAATCTCTATCTCTTCGGGACATATGCATACGCATGCAGTTACATGGACGATGTATCATGCAACTCGTCCCCAACATACGCCTAACTGCATACGCCCGTATTGATGACAGATGGAGTGGAATATTAGGATGTCGTTTTTCAAAGAAATCCCACTGGATGAGGCACGCTGTCGAATCTTGGCAGCATCCCCAAGACAGCGTGGAAAGCTATCACTGTAGGCGCGGACAGGAGCTTCTCGCACCACATACACCCTTCAGTCACTTCAGCCAAGCCGCTTGTTGTCAATTCATTAGGCTTGAGGTATTCCTTGTCGTCCTCGGACATTCTCGAGTTAATTGCCAAGGATCATGAATCTGGTGGGAAGAGTTGTTCTGAACATCGCCCTCATGACCCAAGTGAATGGACGTCGAGGAAAGCAAGGCAAAGCTTAAACTCCATGAGGGCGAGGACTTTGCCTTCAGTGGCTTCAAGGTCAAAGAAACCCAAAGAAAGCATCCGAGGTTTATAAGCAAAGAGGAGTGAGAAAGATGAGATCAAGACTCTATGACGGAACGAGGTTGGCAAAACAGCCAAGGATCACAGCGAGGGACACGGACTGTTGCCGGCCTACTTGCGACACATCGGAGCCGCCCAAGAAGTGGCACCTTGCTAGCAGAACTCGGAAGCGACATACATAGCGGCGGGAGAGGAAACTTGATTCAAAGAAAGATTACTTAAAAATATTTGCACATGAGAAGGCAAACTGGAAGTAAACCGATTGGGTTCCAGCCTTCCAGGGAACTTGTGAGGATCATGAGGAATGGGAAGCGTGCGAACCATCATGGCTGGGGCGGCGGCCTCTTGGGAAACGGTCTTGAAGTCGGATCCATGCATGTTCGACCAATGATGTTGGCTGGTGTTGGGCAGCCAATCAAGCATTAGCATGCAATCCAGAGCGAGAGGATAACAGGGTCGAACTATGCGATGTAAAATTTCTTCTCCTTCAGCCGAGCATACACATTCACCCTATGTTCATGGCCATAATGAGCCTCAGGAGTCTCTGTGTAAGAAAAAAGCAGCGAGGCATGTCAGGAGGACTGCCAGCGTTGCAACATAAAAATAAGACCACCAACTTGGGAATAGATTTTGTGAATCCCAGAGACGTCCTCGTCGCAAATCTCTCGGAACATATGCGCTCCTCATTCTCTAGCAGCGTCCAAATTCCACCTTTGTGCAAAGGCTCACACATCAAAGTCAACTGGCACGACAGGAATATCCAGATGGACGGAGGCACTGTAGGAGCATCGACAGCTGCTTGTGAGGCCGCAGTAAATGTGTAATCTGACCTCCCTTAAAGGAGGTTGGGGCAGGAGAAGACAAGCATATCGGTGAATGTCTGTTACCGCAAAGTCGCGTCGATTTTTTTCGGACGCGCCAGTCCTATATGCACAGCCACATATTCTTGAGAATGCGTTCATTGAATCATTCTCAAGATTGAAATTTCGGCTCCATACTGGCTGAAGTGGCAAGAAACCTCAAACATCTCTATTCAGAGGACCAAGATAAAACCGAATGTATGTAGAGTACGTGATAATAATTATAGTAGTATGGCAGACCTATCAACAACAATCGCTCGACCTACACCCGAGTAGAGAGAAACATATACGAGAACAACGCCCGCAAAGGGCAGCTAAAATAGACAACAAGCTGGAATCCCATTATGGGAAGATAGAGGCGCTGGAGGAGGGCATGGGTAACGCACGGGATAGGTTGGTATAAGCGAAAAAGCCAAGAAGGAATATAGAGCACAATAATGCGCGAGGCCAGCCAAGAAGAAAAATGGCGATGCATGGATATGGTTACAGTGGGGTGTGCAGAATCGGGCAGAAACGCAAGCAATATACAGTAATAACGATATGCAATGACAGCAAGGAGACGATAAGCGGAAGAGGTGGAAATGGCAAAAGGCGGTCAAGGAGAGTTCAAGGGGATGCACAGAGAATAGGGCAGGTAAAGGGGGAGTACTTTTCGGCGGGAGAGAGATATTGCATTAGAATGTAGAGAGGTTGAAGGGGCTGCGGGAGAGAATGATCGGTTCGGGCTCGCGTGGGAAACGATATTGGAAGGCGCCGTCTTTAACGACGGGATTTTGCTTCCGTTGCCGCTCGAGCATCTCTTCGCGCTCCATCTCGATCTCGTACGGAGCCTTGCCCCCGGGGATGGGTTGACGGTAACCGTCTAATACAGGGCTCTGTTTTGGCTCCCAACGACCGCCACCTGTAGCCTTGCACAAAACGCTAGAGCGGCGGAGGGGATATGCATCGAGTTCGCCGTATGAGCGCTCAAGGTCTTGAGGCAAAGGCAAATGAGAAGATCGGACAACGAGGCGCCTGGTAGAACGAGCGGGAATGCTATTGGACGACGACTGGGTGTTGAGACTTGAGCTGCTGGGGGAATTGCACAAGGACTGGGTTCTACGGGTAAAGGATGGAGCAAGGAGGCCGTCGGAAGCGGGGGAAGTGGCAGAACCAGTGGAGAGAGAGGAGGGAGACTGAGGGGCTGGGGATGAGGGGGACAGCGGGAATTTGAAGACGGAGATGGGATGGGATAAGACGCGTTTGAAGGAAGGACGGGTTACGTCTGGAGTACGAGGGGTTGTAGGACAACCATGGATCTGGTCCCAGCAGTCATCACAAATGCGAGAATCGATTATGGGGGAGATGGAGGACTCGAACGCGGAAATGGGCACGTTACGAGGGGGTTGGAGGAACGACAGGTTGGAAGTATCGAGAAGGGGGGTTGTACGCGAAGTACACGCGCCGCAGAACACGCCGCCACATTTACGACAATGCTGAAATGAAGTATGAGTGGGCGAGAGGGTGTACGTCAGAGAGGACACGTACGTGTTTGCGTTCAAAGAGGGAGAAGGGGACACGGCAGTAGAAATTGTCGCAGGTCATGGAATAAGAATCGGGCTAGAAATGAGAGTTAGAAATGATTAGATGGAGTTGATGTACGCGACGAACCTTCCAGAGTTGTCTGGGAAGGAGGACAGCCAAGTGCTCATTCGGACGATCGACGATGTGAAGGGGGACATCGAGGAGACTGGAGGAGGATGAGGAGGGAGAGCTGCTGGAGAGCGAGGGGATCGAGGACGGAGATGCTGTAAAAGAGAGGTGAGTAGGAGAACTGGCAGAGAGAAGGGAGAGAAACGGACCTGGACGGGAAGGAGACATGTTTGGGGATGGAGGACAGTAGAGTGGATGGCTGATTATATTCAAAACTACTTTCCCTTTCCGGCTCATCTCAGATCCATCCCAGATCGTCGTTTCATCGGATGAATCGCCGGCATCACCCAGTCACACAGTCACATCACCCGTCCGACGTTCTCCCTTTTTTATGATTTTTTCGTCTTTACGTACACCCGTCTGTCGTGTGCTTCCTTGACAAATCCCGTAAACTCTGCTTTTATATCCGGTAAATTCCCATGTGCTTTTCTCTCCCCGCTCTTCAACAAACTCCCGCCTTGCCTCTACATTCACCCGGATAAAACTATTCAGAAACCCCCTTTCTGCGAGAAACCCCAATGCTTATATAGAAACCCCGTTTCTGGGAGAACAAACAACGTCGGCAGAAATGCCGAGATTTAAACTCCGAAGCGTTGTACCCGACTTTCGCCACACGTGACTTTGTGGCAAAACGCATCGGAAGATGCATAAGAGCGGAATGGCTGGTGCAGAGGTGGTTTTCTGTCTTCACTGATAGATGGCGACAGCGCTCAGGGGACCATTGGAGGCCTCAACACCTTCTTAGTCGGCAAAAACATTCAGATGACGCATCTGCAGATTGAATTCAGATAAATATAAGTACTGAAAGAGAGAATTAGAAAGGATCCCAACAGATATAACAAAGGTGTACCATAAGAATTTATACTAATCTAATGAGGATAAAAGAAAGGCCAAGTGGTGGTTGAAATCGACGACGGGAACTTGAAGGAGAGGCAGTCTCAGAAATGCCTCTCATAAGACATGTTCGGCATCACACGGCAAGGTCACCCTCGGCATTGGTCGGCAACAAGCAAGCTCATTTGTATGTAAACAATGACTTTATGGGGTTTCTCGCTTAAAGTGTAGAAACCCGGGGTTTCTCGCAGAAAGGGGGTTTCTGAATAGTTTTATCCCATTCACCCACCCCCATCCTGTGCTCTCCTTCCTGCTTCACCCGCTTCCGTCCTCACCATACATACGCATTTCAACTGCTACCGCATCCGCCACCAATGTTGCCGGCCCTTGCCCAACCTCCTTCGACATCTCCGTAAGCACCGCCCACTTACGACCGATTCTCGCACCTCTTCTTGCAATTCTGATCCACAGTCCTCACCGGTCACCAACTGCGCCTCAAGGCTGAATTCATGGTGATCCCTTATCGTCCTCTCCGCGTGTCTATCCCCGACAGGCGCCTCCACCACCAGCTCACAAATTGCATCAAATTAATAATAGCGTATTATCATTACCTGGCTCTTTCTAATCCCTTACAGCGCATTGGGCTACTCTGGCACTACCAGTCGCCATCGATCTTCGTTTCTCCTGACGAGCCTCGACGCGGCGACGCCCCAACTTGAAATATAAAATATTGTTACACATCTGAAGAAATGGGGCACTACAAAAAATAAGGGTCAGCAAATCTAATAGTGTCACGTGGCGTTTCCTCCCAAACCCCGGAGTCTTTTCTGCCCGCATTTGGTAGCGTCAGGTACAACGAGCGTAACCTTGCGTTACGTTGCGTAAGCAAACGCTTGAGAGCGTTGAGCTTTTTATGAAAGAGCCGCCCAACCCTCCAGCGACATGTAATTTCTGCCTTGCTCTTTATCAATGCTCTTTACAGGTATCTTCTTTCTCTCACCTTTACATATCTCTCGTGACACTGAATGCACCATTTCATAACTTTCTAGGTTTCATTTTATCGGAACTATAAATGACGAAAAAATTACATGTCCGGATCCATTCTTTACGTCCAAACATTCATCTTTCATTGCGGTCTTTGCAAACATTTCTCGGCACAACTACAGCCTTCATGGCTCCAGTCTCCAGCTCAACCAGCGAACATGAGCCAGTTTCTCTGCTTGTCGCACAACGTCCTCCGCTCCGAGTTCCGAACCAAACCCTGACCGTCGGCCATGGCGACCGTCGACGTCAATCCACCTTCGGGCAATGTTACAGAAAAGTACTAGTCCATAAGTCGAGCAGCGTCCACCCTGGATATGTCCCACCGGCGGTATCCCAAATGCAGCTCGAAAAGGACACCCATTCATTGATCGCATGCGATATTTCGGGGCGCTAACCTTCTTCGTGCTCGCGTGACGGGAGGCTGGAGCTCCCTGCCACTCCTTACTCAATGACCCACATCACCCTCCCTTTCCTGCGTGTCTTCGTTACTTATACCCTAAAGGCTTAACCATTTTACGGGGCTCGGGGCGGCATCCCGTACCATGCCTCCTTAACGACGCTTGGTCTCAGGCGGAACCACCCGCCCTTTCTCTTCTTATCACACCACAATATGCGCACAGAGACACGTCGACAGTGCGATGCATGCGGCCTGTGCGCTCAGCGGAATGGAGGTACACTAGTAACCAGCCAGCATACGAACCATGAGTTTCCGCGTCAACAGCCAACCGACACTTGCATAGTGCGCCACGGCAATGGTGTCCCTGTATTGCTAAATTGGTACCTTAGAAATTCCGTAATGATTACTTACTTATCATACCAGTGAAAATGTGGATATGTAGGGACCCCATCCAATCCATTGATCAGACTGACAAACTATCAATTATTGTTGGAGGTGGGCAAAGCCCTTAGGTTCGGAGCAAGCCCACGTGCTCCGGTCGCGAGCGCAAGCAGCGGCTCCTTCGCAGAAGGGGCTTGCTTCAGAATCCATCAAAATCAGGGGTTTACTCATTCCTGTCGCTCTCCCTCAAAAATTGACGCACAAACAAAAGTCAAAGTACATACTGTAGTTAAAATGTATTCTAAAGTGTCTATCTACTCAAAAATAAAAATACATAAAAATTGTTTACAGTGGAGCATTATGTGTGGCCGAAACATGCAAATTTCTTAATTTCGACTTATCATCGCAGGTTTTCAACCAATTCATAGGGCGCTTGGGCAATGCTCCCGCATTATAGGTTTTATAAGTTCTAGATACTCATTTTTAAGTTATAGAACTGCCCGCCGTTGGAAATGTGTTTCCATTCACCGACCGGCTCACCGTGATGAGTTGCGTCACATGTGTCACATATGCGCGTTCAGGCCTATGCAAGGCGCGCCGTGCACTAAGCGCGTTGGCTGTCTTTTGGGAGTATATGGGTTGGTGTGGTGTTTTGAGCCCATTGATGTGCTGAGTATAGAGAGCAATCTTGCAAAAATCATTAATCGATCTCACTTGGGATAAAGGGCGCTTATGGGTCATCTAATCACGTGACTTGTAAGCAAAACGATATCACAACGCTACTATACAGCTCTTTGCCACAGCAATACAAACTCTATTCACAAGAGGCTTGGGATCCATCCTTATATATACTGCAAAAATGATATGCCAAACTGCTACAGTCCAAATTTAAGATTTACCCTCTCTAGAAGGCAGGAAAGGAAATGGGGTCAAGACACCTACTTAGACAGTTCACAGGTCATTAATAAAGTTGTTTGAAAAAAGTGTGAGTAGTACATTGTTTGTATCGTATGTTATACTAAAGAACGCGCGCATAATTAGGTAAATGCGTGTCGAACTGGTTTTAAGCGTCGCGAGCGACCAAACCCCCTCAATCGTGGCACTTTGAAGCAAGCCCCTTGTCAGGTTTTGCTGAAAGCAACTATATACAAATAAACACCGGAAGCTGACAAAGGGCTTGATCCGAGCCTACAAAGCCCTACAGCCCGATCATTATTTGCCTATATTTACTTACAGCTTTGGCTCCCTGTAAGTTGACCGTCTTCGCGCTGATTGTATCTCCTCCTTCCACATCAAAGGAAAACCTGAAGTTGAGGGTGGAATGTCAATAAAATAATTGATAGTCCGTAATGCCCGGAGCTTTTCCAAAAACTCTCAAAACTCCGAAAATCAGAATATGGAACTCAAGCAGATTTGAGGTTAGCAAGAATTCCCCCGGTCATACTCTCTGTACATAGATTTTATTGCTGCATGCCAAATTTCAGGGGAAGGAATGCAATCGTCATTAAGTAGTTAACGAGGCAATGGTGGAGCGCAATTTAGCAGGGAGAAAGTGTGACAGATGTGTGACAGACCGCGTGTCGAGCAGCTTCATGAAGCAGTCAACTCGACTTATTTATTCATTTCACAGACACAGAGATCTCATTCTTACAATTATGAAGCTATAGTATGTGTCTTTGATGATTTACTCAATGGCAGATATACTAAAATCTATTGTCTTCAATTCAAATCATCAGAAACCCTCACATTCATTTATACAACTACAGCAATGACTATCTATGAACTATCAGGATTTTAAGAACAAAACAGCCATTAAAAATCACGACATCTCATTATCATGCTGCCAGGGAAGAGGAAATCGGAAGCTCAGATACAGCAATGGGAAGATGCTCAGGCAAACCGCTTCAAGACAGTCAAGAAAGTCGAGATCACACCACAACGACTTACTGTGTCTACGGCTGACAAGAAGAAGCTAGATGAAAAGGAAAAACAATACAGAAATGAACGACGAAAAAATCAACGCATGGCAAGCAAGATTACACTTCTCAATGAACAAATTGTTGTCCTACATTCAAATCCACAGGCAGAGTCAAAGATACAAGCAGCCGTTTTGCAAAAGGAGTTGCGACACCGGGAAGAGTTGACAAATGGGCTTCAATACACAGAAGAGCAGCTGGCGAGGGAGCAAGAGCAATCAAAATTGACACGTAAGATTATTCGAGCCCTGAAGGCATGATGCGCAAGGGCTCCTGTGATATTAGATAGCAAGCTGGTAAAGGCGAAGCTACGTCAATCTCACAACTTCAAGCTCAAGGAGAAAGGAGTGTACTCTCCAGAAGCGCGCTCAATGATCTGTGCTGCAGTCAACTCTGGATGCTCTCAACAGAAAGTTGGTTGCCTTATTCGAAGCATGGGCAAGTTTTTCGGTGTCACAATCAAGGATCCCATCAGCCGCAGGCTTGTTTCACATGCAATACTTGAAGGAGCGATAGCCGCAAAAGTTCAGCTTGGATATAAAATAAAATGAACTAAAAGTGGGTGGTCTAATCAGACAGGGTTCGTCAACTAATCTTAATATCAATAGGCCTTACAATCAGCAGTGATGGTACATCTCATTGAAAGCATGCCTATGAATCCTGACATGTGGCCCTCCGAGTACCAGATTACAGCAATGTTGATGGTCCTCTGTCAGAAACACCAGCAGTAAGGCTTCTCGGGGTGGACTCGACTGTTGATCAATCTAGCGACATATCGAAAGACGGCTGGATCCAGAAAATCAACGACATCAGTTGTGTCTTCAATGAAAGTCCTTTAGCCCAATGAACAGATCAGAAGTTGACACTTACCCAGTTTGCACGGAAATTGAAAGGCATGAACAGAGATCATGCAAATAAAGAAAAATCAACGGCCTCGTCAATAAACACCTGGAAACAAGAACTATCTATTCTCACACTAGGAGCAGAAGCTGAAGTGGACAACATATCAGCAAGTAATCTTATGCAATATTACATCACCTGGAATGAGAAAAAGGTTGCCGATGCAGGCGGAATTCAAGCATGGAACGTGCTTTCACCAGCTGACCAGATCCAGCAAGAGAAAGTTGGTCTATGAAATGAAGATGGAACTTGGTCTGAAGGCATACGAAGAGCTCCCAGATGACAAGAAATGAGATATTGACCTCTTTTTATGAGCCGGCTGTTGCATGCACAAGGATCAGAATAGTACGGAAGGAGGGAACAAGGAGATGATGGCCTGGTGGCAACTCACTGGAAACACACCACCCATTCTACTTGCGAATAAACAGAGCGCTGCCACGCTTCACAAAATCCTAGATCCATCCAGAGGATCTGCACCGCTTACAGAGGCAGAAGAAATGGCCATTGCGGCGTCAACACGAGGCAGCATTAAAGTGGTTGCTATTGCCAGCGCGATCTTTAACAACAAGGATGATAAGAAAGATCAAGGGGATAGCCATGTATTCTATTTCACTCACCTGGCTGGAAAAACAATCCGAAGATTTCCTGACACCAACAATACTCGTTTCGGAAGCCATGCAGAGGCGGCTGCAGAGCTGCTGACTTATTTAGATGACTACAGAAGCTACATGCTGCAGATAAAGGACAAGAAGAAAGCATCAGCATGGACAAATATCGAGCTCAATGTGTTTAACGCTAGGTTCAGATCAAGCCCCTTGTCAGCTTCCAGTGTTTATTTGTATATAGTTGCTTTCAGCAAAACCTGACAAGGGGCTTGCATCAATGTCCGTCGATTGAGGGGGTTTGGTCGCTCCCAATGCTTGAAGTCAGTTCAATATGCACTTACCCAATTTTATGCGCTTTCTTGAGTAGAACATGCGATACAAATTTTGTACTACTTACAATTTTTTAAAACAATTTTATTATTGAGCTGTGAGCTGTCTAAGTAGGTGACTTGACCCCATTTCCTTTCCTGCCTTCTAGAGAAAGTAAATCTTAAGCTGCAACTGGATAGTTTTGGCCCACGACTCATATACTATAGATAATAACATTTTCAGACTTTGGTGTCTGTAGTGCACTTATTGAGCCTATAATATTCGTTACAAGAGCAATATCCCTTTGTTAGAAAGTCACGTGATTGGCCCAGCACAACCCCAGCAAGTGCGTTTCATTACAAAGGAAAAAATGGCATCCCACAATAGGTTGAGCTCGAGATTCTGAGACGACATTACAGTGCAGAAGGAGTACTTAAATTTGTTATTTGAGTGTCTTATTCGCCTTGCTATGACCTTGCAGCATGGCGCACTGTGCATACGCCTGACCGCGCATTTGTGACACATGTGACACAGGCAATCACAGTGAGCCAGTTGGTGAATAGAAATCGATTTCAGAGGGAAGAAAGTTTCTTACGTTCAAAATGAGTATCTAGACTTAGCAATACATATAACTAGGGAGCTGTGCCCAACCCCCAGAAAATTGGGTGTAAAACCTATGATGATAGGCCAAGATTCATAAATTTGTGTGTTTTGTCCACTCATCATGCTCTACTGTATGTCAATTCTATATATCTTATGTTTTGAAGGAATACATATATTATAATATATTTTCAGTACAGGATACACTTTTAATTATGTTTATGCATTCATTTTTGAGTGAGAGCGAGCATATTAAGCAAACACATCTTTTTGATGGACTTTGACGCAAGCCCCTTCTGCGAAGGAGCCACTGCTTGCACTCGCGACCAGAGCAACCGGCTTGCTCTGAACCTAGTTTAATGCACTGCATGATGAACCAACCCTCACTGAACTGGCCGTCCTCACTCTGTATTCTCAAGCAGTAACACATTCATACATGTGGAAGGTACGAGGACCTGGCACTGAGCAAACCAATGTTCTCGATCTCGGCAAAATGCACACCCAAGTTCGAGACTTTGTCCAAAAAATCATCGACGATCCGGACCTCCTAATATCTGACAATGTGGACCCGAAAACTGCATCCTTTGACGGAAAACCATGGCAGAGACCAGAAGCTGTGGCCACAGTGCTCAAGCTCGCACCCACACTTCCGCATTTGAAACTGTTGTTGGCTGCATTCTGCAAGGGTGCACTGGCAACCTGGATTCAGTTTTCCTCTGAATTCATGCCAGGTGGATTGATCAATTGCGCAACACCAGAAGAGTGCAAGCAGGCATGGATGCCATCAACAAATGACACCAATGAGGGTGCTCTAGGCAGCTTCTGAGTGGACTTACGTGAAACGCCATGCCTAACGCAACATCAGTACAATGTGAAGGCTATGTTCAAATGGAACGACACTCAAGATTTTATGGATGCTGTCTTTACACCTTTAGATCATACTTTCATCATGCAGAAGGCATGGGAGGTCGATGCTAGTGGATTAGAAAAGAAACAAAGGGAGGAACAGGTTGTGTATGACCTTCAGGTTGTCGAAGAAAAGTGTCAGAAAGTGTCTGCAAGAAAGGAAAAAGTCAACGCACAGCAAAGGCATCTGGAGAGCCTCGAGCTCATCACTAGCACTGAAAAGATTGGCGGCCTCTGCATTGTCGACCTTGATGACCAGTTGGACCTTCTTCAAGCACTCAAGGCCGACCTCGAGATCCCTAAGAAATCTAAACATGGGAACAAGCCCAAAAAACAAGGTCACCTTACAAAAGCCTACAAACAATATATTCAAGACGTACCTGCTCCGAGGGCAACTCATATACCCTCCTTACACACCTCCAGTGCCAATGTTGATGTAACAGTCTCTGCTTTCTACGAAGATGATGATGAGGATGAAGTTGATGAATCATGATTGCTGCTGCTGCAAAGAGGGTGTCAGAATCTGTATGTATGCATCCCAGACACAAATACATAGTTACAGAGTAGTGTAGTTGAATTATAGCATGCCTTGCACTTGTTTCTGAGGTAGATAGACTTAGAAACGAGAAGAACAAAACAAAAAGGCGAAGGGACAGGCATCAGACACGTTTGTTGATTTGATCTGCTGACTAAGCATCATGGAAACCGAACCGGCCTTGCCCACCTCCATTATTGTCAGTCCAATGCGGACGTGCATTACTTATGCTAATACTGTACTATTTCAATCAATTCAGCCTGGGGTGTGACCTGTGACCGAGTGGATGAAATTTTGGCACCGGCCAGTCAGCATGTGTCCTGTGACCAGCCAGAAATTTTGGCCAAAGTTGGCCATTGTCAAGGTGCTATTGCATGATCAATCTCCTCGTGTTCAATATATCTCCAACCCATGTTGGAATAATGCAGGCAGGTGCGTATCATGTCTCACTGCCACAAGGAAATGTGCGCATGCCTTTTTTTTTTTTTTTTTTTAAATCAACAATTTTATTCCGGGGCACGAAAGCAGTCCGGACCCTAACTAATACAAACGAGCAACGGTAATTACACAAAAGAAAAGAAAGGAATTAGGCTCGCTGGGGAGCATGCGACGCGCACGAGCGCAGCGCAGGCGAGACGGCGCGGCCGCCTGAGACCCAAGTAAGTAGTCTCGCAACTACAGATTGTCCGTCGTTGCGGCATTGTTAACGCTACCACATGAATGGCAGATAGGAGTATTGAGATGGACAGGGGGGTCCTCCAGATGCGAGAAGAGCCTGCCAGGCCCTCCCCGATTAAATGGTAAAATCAATGTGGTCATAGCTAAGCAGGAGACGAACCTCCACCACCGTCCATCAAGCCGGGTCCTGAACGATGTCTCGGACGAGCCGCCCACAAGGGCCGACAAGCCAGATCTGGGATGACCAGACCCCGAGCCCCTTGCAAAACCCATCGCTCCACTGAACAAACATGCAATGGGCAGTGAGTCACTTTGACTGCCCGCACCTAGAATCGCCCCCTGCCCAGAGTCCCTCATCCAGCTCCAGTGGGGTGCCGGGAGAAGGAGAACACTGTAGGGTGCTCCAATAGATAAGTCGCCAGCTCCGAGACAAGTTTCGGCTTCCGGCGAGTCCAAGGCTGCTTTTTGCACTTGAATATATGATCGCAGGTCTGAGAATAAACCCCACACTCGCAACTGAGGGCCCTAGGGTCGTTGATATGGAACCGCTCATAGTACGAGCCGATCGGTGCATGATTCATAATTAAACAGCACATGCGGGCAAAGAGCGAGACACTCAAGTTGCCAGATTCAAGCCAAGGCCCCCCGCGAGTGGGAGTCGGCTGGACAGGGTCCCCGTTTAACCCTTGGAGGCTCATAAAATTAGAGCCCAGCAAATAAGGCTGATCGGAGACCTGAGTCTTCCAATCCGCATGTGCCGATTTGTCCACAAAATCGCAGACATACTGGAGGGAGAGTTTGGTGGTAGGAGTGACGGCAACACTGCACATACCAGCAACAAGATTGTGTGCTTCATCTTGAATCCCCCACTCCATATCAGAGGGAGACTCGATAAAAGTAACCTTGTGGTCAGGCGAGCACCCAAACCAAGGTTCGAGTACACGACACACCATCAGAGACTGACTCTGAAAGGAGTGTGGTGAAGGGTCCACCGACAGGTGAGCAGCATGCATCGCATCAGTGAAAATGGTAATGTGTTTGACATCCCCAAAGCCGACAGCATTGGAGAGGGCAACGCGAATAGCGAAGAGCTCCGCATCCGTAGACGAGGCCCTCCCGGCAGCATGACACTCAGAATAGACCTGGGCGCCCTGCCGTTTGATAATTACACCAGTGGCGGCTTGCCACCCCAGAGGGCAGGAACCGTCAACGCCAGCATAAGCAGCATCAGGATCGTCCTCGAGTGCCTTGAGACGCGATTTAGGGCCCCTCTTGCTGCCAGCCCCTAAGGCATACTGACAACACCACCGCTTCAACTTAACCCAATGTGGAACTTATTATGCCCAATTGAGTGACAGTGGATATAGATTTGTCGAGCCAGTACAAGGGGACTATCTGAGTACCACTACGGTCCAGCCGACACCAGGGCACTACTCCCAGCCATATATTCCCATCCCCCGGCAGGTGGTTCGCTTATGCCTTTCAGTGCAGATTCCCAATCCTGTCCAGAGTCACTGTCTTGCCGCGATCCAAACCCAGTAGTGCTTCACATGCTACAGCCCACATAGCCTCCCACATGGCAATCAGGAGATAAGCCATTTAGACTCGCGACTAATGACGCCACTTACTACTCTATTGCGACGTGCCAGGTGCCCTGTCCTTGCTGAATGGTGCCCCACCTGCACAGCCTACAAGCCTCCCACATGCAAGCGGCACGAACTCTATCAGTGGGTATGCGACCGAAACCCAGGTCACAATGCCAGTGGTCTACCCATGGTCGGGTTGTTATCAGCCCAATTCCCAGTTCCTACTGTGCCCTATCCTTTCGGACCCTTTACGGGCTGCTATCCAAGGTGCCTCAATATGGTTTTGCCACGAGCCTGGCTGACTTACCGACTTATAAGGCCGAGTGACGATCCCAAATGTGCCAGGGTCGATTTACATCAGCATTCCGCGGAATCACTTGGACCCCGGACACTCTGCACTGTCGATGTAGGTCTACACAGTGCTCATCGTGCCCAACCCCTGTGGCAGCCCTTAGACCATTGCTCCCTACAGCGAGGAGACCGTCCCACGGTGCACCTACTACGCCCCACAACATGGCAGACGATTTATGCCAGCTCCAAAGTATGCCCCCATGTCGCCCAAAGGGGACCGCAGTGGTCCGCCCAGGCCCCTTAGACCACGATACACTGATAATGTGCCCAATGGCAGACGAATTACATCAGCATTCCACGGAATGGAACCCAGGTCACAAGCTTATGATACTTGCTATGTGCAGGAATTGAACCCACAACCTCTCGGATGGTGCACAGCCACCCTTAAAGGCAACGCAGTAACTGCTAAGCCACCACGCCCCTGCAAATGTGTGCATGCCGCTGCCACTAATTTATTAGCATGCATCATACTCCTCATTTTCTCTGCGCTCTATTCTCTCTCCCTGTAGTATGCACATTCTATTCCTTTTCTGTATATTTCACCTCTTCATGCTCAGTCTCTCTTGCTATATTTTCTCTCTGAAGTTCTGGTGTATTTACTTATCTCCATTTCTGCGAAAAATTCTACTTGTAGTTGCGAGTACGCACGAGCTTTTCATCCAGACATTCCCATAACCCATCCATGTCAAGCCTTCTGCCAGACATCCAGCGATGTCTTCCTGATGGGAGGATACCTGTACTAGCACTCCTCACCATCAGTCTACCTGAAGTTGTCACTGCCAACCGCATTATGCAACCCGAAAAATATGTCTCCTCCTTGCCACCGAATTCGGAGGATATTGACAAAATGCTGACACTGCCAATACCCCCTCCAGACATAGTCAATGCCCTCCAGCATCTCATCAGGAAGCCCGAACAAAGTGACATGTCTGTCTTCTGCCCTCATGTGCCCACGGCTGGAGGAAAGTGTTTTCCGACAATGATTGTCCTCTGTTGGGCTCGTCTTCTTGAAATCTGTGGCGTGCAGTCCAAATGGAAGGAAGCTGTGGATAAGCTTCAGAAGCGAATGGTGCAAGAACCAGAATCAGTCCTTGTTCGCAGGGCATTCTAGGTGCTATCCTATCTTCCGTGGACAGGTTACATCCAGGGACTCGAGAGCAAGATCGAGACCCACATTTTATCAGCATTCTTCACCACAGAATGGCTGAGCGATGACCACAAGCAGTTGATGCTTGAACTCTTGAAGATTGACCTGCAGAAAGCAGGTCAGCACGACATTCTTGTGGAGCATACAGCAATTATATTGCTTCTTACCGCCGCCTATGCAGACCGACAAAACTATGCATCTGACTGGCACTATGCGTGGCTTAGGATGCACGGCGAAGATCTTGCTGCAGGCTGAAAGTCTTCGCTAGCAACAATCATTAATCAGAATGGCACTCACTGGGTTGGAATGGCAATTGACTTCGAAACAAGACATACATTTTATGGCGATCCAATGAAGGCCCCAATTTCCACTGATCTCCAGCAAGTTATCGACTGGTGGACTGGATACCACACAGGCTCCTTGTTTACCCATCACGATCTTTCTATCTCTCATCAATTAGATAGCTATTCATGTGGAGTTTTGACCTGGGACTCACTTCGGTGCTACCTTCTGAAAACCAAACCCCAGTTGATGGATGCAAATTGGATGGACGATGCCAGGCTTGAGGTGTTTCTTCATCTTGTTGGTCCTTATGGTGGTAATCAGGTAAATACAATAAACTATTCATCAACTTTCGACTCACCACATATTCATAGGAAATCAAGCTTCCGTCATTTAACGAGCAACCTAACACTGCCCCTGTCTTGACAAGCTACAACATCAATCTCAGGTGCGATGTAGACATGGAGAAGGATGCTTCTATGTATACACTACCAGGAACACCACCTGAATCCAATGATTCAGGCTCGGAATATGACACGGAGATGAAGAGCCTCAACAGTTCAGACAGTTCAGATTCAGAACCATCTGAAGACAACAATGACGACCACAAATCACCTGCAACTCCACCATCTCTGCCTTAGCCTCATTCTGATACCAAATGGCACCTCAAGTGTTCACACACCATGTGTGCTAGCAACATCCCACCATCCAGCCCAACCACGAAAAGGATTCATGAATCAACAACATCTTCAATTCGCGAGGCGCTTGAGAGGAAGGAAGGACCACGAGGCATTCTTTTGTTTTTCAGGAAGGCGACTGGAGAGGAACATCGTGAATGGGTAAAGAGAACCTGCACGGATGACACCGAAGAATTTGAGAACATGGAGTGGGAAAAGAAGAGGGAGGATCAGATCTTACTGGTGAAAAAAAGGAAGAATGCTTCCAAGTGCAAGCAAAAGCAGTGAGCAAAGGAGAAAAAGCAGGACATGTTGCAAGGTTTGCGCAGTCCTGGAGGAACAAAGATTAAAGTAAGTTAAATCAGCATTTGGTCAAAATAAGATCTAACGCAGCACTTACAGGTCAAGGACGTTCACCTTCAGTATACACCAGCACTGGATATGGGTGGCTCCATCGCTGAGCTTAGTCGATCTGCCCGTTCTCTGAATGCCAAGTTCAAGGCAAAGGTCAGAAAAGCTTCAGGACGAAAGAGCAAGAACAAGGAAAAAGATATGAAATACCACAATTGGTTTACTCCATTCCTTTTCAAACAAATCAAGGCAGCATGCATCACTGCTGGTGGCCCGAAATGGAGCACATAAGCCATAACCCGTGAGCTTCAGAAGAAGGCTTTTGCGACCTTCAAAGGTCTGAATCGTATGATGATGGATCGATCGATTGACTGATCAGGGGCTAAGCCGTGCTGGTCTGAAAAGACTCTTGAGCGTGTTCGAAAAGGGAATGAACCAGGGCATGCCAATGGTGGCTGTAGAGGTGTTCTTGTGAGTAATTGTTAGTCAATGTGGTCAATCCGACAAGCTAAAACAACATACAGGTACATTATCCAGAAGTTGTATCCACTATCAAATCACGTCTGGAGAGCATTCGAGAAAACGGGGCCTAGGTTTCTGTTATGATGGCACAAGGGATCATGCTGGCAATGATCATTTCATCAGCACCAGAAATACTGGAGAAGAAGTTCAAAGATGGCTCTATCTTCCATGGATCAGAATCTTTTGTTCAAAAATGGTTACACGATGCGATGAATTGGTCAAGGAGAAAGGGGACCCAGGCTGCCCACAAGCTACCTGATGATTGGGAAGATCAGTGCGAGTGCTCATTTCTGCGAAAGGCCTATGTCATCAAGGAAGAGGATATCTCGATACAATTATGGGTCAATTCTGACCAAACACAAGTTGTATATGCACCGGGAGATAAGATGACGTGGGCGGGTACAGGTTCAAAGCAGGTTCCGATCCACGGTGGTGATGAGAAGCAAGCATTTACTCTTCTCATCTCTGTTGCTAGTGACGGGACCGTTTTGCCAATGCAGGCCATCTACAGCGGAAAGACCGAGCACTCATCAGGAAAACCCTAACTTGCAAATTTTGCCATAAATTTGCCAATTATACTCTCATTCAACAAAATTTTGCACTTTTAGTGAAATATTGTCTCAAGTTGACCGATTGAACCTGTGCAGCTTTTCGCCGGGTGGATTTTGTCTAACATGAATAATCAGTGTTAAATTTTGCATGATTATGTGCAATTGCTGCGCTATTTGTCTTGATAGTGAATTGTTTATTCATAATCAGAGAGGAAAGCATTCAAAGGTTGTATATTGATTGTAGTAAGTTACAGAGGTTACAGAGTTTTATATACATTGATAGGGCTACTTGTAACAATTACTCCTCCCCAAACCAAAAGAGAAACCATAAACCTAACAATCGAGCCTAATTGCCTTCATTAATGCTCTGAAAAGGGGGTAGGGCAGTGAGCAGCAGCAGGCAAGGGTGATTCAAGGGCAACTTACAGTTAGCGCCAACTTGGCGCTCCCACATTGGGGGACTCAGATGACTGGTTTGTTCTGGACAAAAAATGTTGGCTCATTCGGAGTCATCCCTGTCGCTGGTCAGCCTCGGTATTGATAGCGGTGCAGTGACCATCATGGGTGTCAACTGACTATGGTGAGTATACAAGTGTATAAGCAACTGATATCATGCTTAACTCAATATAGGTTCTATCGCCATACCACAACGCCCTTCATGCCCACTCTTCCGCACAATGTCGCCTCCCTAGCTGCCGACTTGGTCCCTGTGCATGTCCACAATGGCCGCTTGCTCTAGTTGTACCCGTCGGGGGTGTAAGAAATGTCCACTCCACTGAAAACAGTTGGTAAGCATCACCTAGCTCTTGCCCACATTGACTGTTGCCCTACTCACCTCTCGCATCACATAGTGTTGGCCACTGGGCATCCCTGATGTCCCCGTTTGCGAGATGCACACCACATCTGGGTCTTGTTGAAGCGCACGGCACTGGGCACATACCTAGCATGCACTCACAGTCGAGATTGACATAGAGGGTGAGGGTGCTGGTTGAGGCTTGTTGGGGGCATCCTCAACTTCTTCGGGCCATCGTGGAGGGCGGGCCCTGGCCAAGCCCTGGCTGCATCTTGCCTGTAATTTCTTGATTAGTATAAGGTACCAAAGAAGCGATAGAACCACCTTTTTGGAGTTGTTGGCAGCAATACATCGAAGCAGGGTGAAAGGAGGAGGAGGAAGATGGGAGTGAGGAAACAAGTTGAACTGAAATTTCGAACGACGTGTCAACATAGTCATGTGCCTCGGAGTTTGAAAGAACTTAAGCAACTTCTCGTCTCGACTTTCTGGTTCATCATTGCATTTGCTCTATACCCTATTCAATATCTATACCCTATGTACTACCTGCAAAATGTGTATCACCATTTAAACAATAGAGTACATTTCCCATTACTATTCACAAGTATTTCCAGGCTTAGAAGTCATGAAAGAGTTCCGAAAAGCTCATCAAAAGGTTGTCCAAAAGTGAAAGCGTCAATTTTACTGATATGCAAGGGAATGAACTTAGAGTTAGTCAAAATCGGGCTTGATTATGCAAAATTTTTGTCAATTATTCGAGCTACTCTGTCTAATTAGACATTTGATTGCCTAAATTTCGCTTAGTGGTGCCAATTTGGGCCGTTTTGCCGAAAGTTGCCGATTAGGGTTTTCCTGATGCTCTCGTCCATCTTCCAAATTCCCACATTACTTCGAGCTCATCGATGCTGGGTTTCTCCTGGAGGAGTCTGGAACAACAACATATTGGTCAAATCATGAAACCATGCATTCATTTGTCGATAAGATTCTCGCACCTTATTTCGAGGGAGCAAAGTCCAAGCTTGGTCTACCTCCTTCCCAGAAATCATTGTGGACAATTGACGTCTGGTCTGTGCATCGATCTGAAGAGTTCAGGCTCTGGATGAGGCACTTCCATCTGAACATTATTCTTGACTTTGTTCCTGGAGGTTGTACCGGAGTCGTGCAGCCCTGCGATGTCAGAATTCAGAGACCATTGAAGCTGTCCATAAAGAGGACTTACCATGAAGACATTGTGTCTGAAGTTTTGGAACAAATCGACACAAAAAGCGAGCTCATTAGCATTGACAGCAGACTGCCTACTCTACGTGATCACAGTACGCATTGGATATGGAATGCCTTCAAGGCGATAAGTGACGAGACTCTAGTAAAGAAGGTTAGTGATTGATTTCCTGAATGAAAATATGGACTTACATTTTGCTAGGCTTTCTAACATTGCATTTTCAGAGGGTGGAATCTCTCCTATGAATGTGTCACTGGAACTGCTGCTCGGGCGAGGCTTCGTGAGCTCAAACAAACTGACCCCATTTTTTGGAATGAAGTCACCACTAAACAATCCGAGGATGAGGTCCCTCCTGAAATATCCTGCAGCCTGAGGATGACATCATTGTTGATGAAGAAATAGGGCACGTTGATGACAGTGATGTGCTGTTGAAGGTGTTGGTGCAGGAGCTTGCAGGTAAACCAAAACAATGGATGGTTATCTTGTCAGCGAGGATGGTGGTATAGTTTTGAACACGCTCACTAAGCAGTTTGATGAGGTGGTGGAAATGGTAGAAGTGGAGATTGTTGATGGGGGCGATAAGGAACTAGAGTGTGGGAAGTGACATAAACAAGCCAATTGACTTCACAGTGCGAAGACGTTTTGGATGCACGGCGATGACAACTCTGACGAAGACATCTAGAATACCTTCTTGTTAATTTTATTATGTCTTTTGGTTTCTTCAGTGATTGTCTGTATCTCTATGACTAGATTTAGTATAATTTACATGGTTCTTTTGGTCTGACTGTTTGACTGACTTGAGTGTGGATTTCAGGCTCAAAATGTGCTCTCTTCATTCCAATCTTGTATATTCAACTCAAATAAAGTCTAAGCACCTGCAGGGCTCGAAAAAATCAGGGTTTTCGACCTTTTGATCAATGGTTTTTCAACCTTTTGACCAATGGTTTTTCAACGCTGGCCACTCGCTCTGTGACGTGGGACAAGCAACCGATTTTGGCCATGGCCACCAGTCGTGTGATGCGTGATGGCCGAATTGATCGAAATAGTACAGTAGCTTATCACAAGCTTTCCAAAAGACAGGATCAATTTACTACTTATGTTGAACATCATAACTGGAAGTACAGACAGATGGATGGGCATTGCATTGCCATTGAGTTCATAATTCAACCACAAGTCTGAATTCAAGCAGTTTGTATTTCTGATGCACATTGAAGCATTTTGGATATATTTATAGCCATTTGCAAAAATGATGACAGTAGACAAAAATAAAAATAATAATATGCTTTAGATCAACTTAAATTTTTTTCACATTTTGATGTGTGAGAGCCTATGACATGCCTTCATCTTGACTTCCACCTTCACTGTGAACCCTAGAGCCTGAAAAAATTCCTGGTTTGATAACTCTTCATTCAGGGAAGTTTTCCTTGTCTGACTGGGAAAGATTAATGGTATGACTAACATTATGACATATTTCCTATTAGACAGGAAATTCCATAACCAGGAATGACCCAGGAAAATGTGTAATTTTGTCTAGTTTTATGTAGAATCTTTCCTGAGGCTAGCATGAGCTGATTTTCCTGGTATTACTAGTACTTGGAAGTCCAGTCTCAAGACTGGAAAAAGACTGGCAAAAGACCGGACCAAGACCACAAAATACCGCAAAAGACCAGTCTTGGTGAACTGGTCTTTGCAGTTAAGACCAGTCTGAACTGAAATATTTTATACGCCTCATAAACCCTGTCAAAATGGCCATGATGGAAGGGCGCCGTGTCTGGTGCCCAACACTCTGATCAGACCGATAGACAGGATAACGGTGGGTGCTTTGTTGCTCGTCGTAAGGAAGAGTACATGAGGAAATAAATATACTACTGACCTTTGTTGCTCGTCGTAAGGAAGAGTGAGCAACAAAGGTCGGATCGAAAACTTCTGTCTATCGCTGTCATGTGATGTAGTAAGGAATTGTCGTGATGCGAGACGCGTTAGAGGTGTCTCGCATGTGTGGTAAGTCAGTCTGAATGGCCGGGCTTACACATGAGCAGGTAAAAAATGGTTGAAATTTGACAAAGTTATGGTTAAAACTGTAAAATCTTGGCCGAATTGGTAGACTTTGCAGAATTAAATCATATTTCACTCAATTCTTAACCATTTTTAATGTTCTAGTGCTTGATTTCAAGGTTATATATTAGGTAATAATGTTTATTAATGCCCAAAGGTGCAGTCTATGCCAGTCTTAACCAGTTTTTTAATTTTTGGTCCGGACCAGTTAAAGACTGCAAAGACGGACCGAGACCAGTCTTCCTCAGTTTTGTGTGGTCTTTTGCAGTCTTTGAACTGCAATAGACTGGTTTCAGGCTTGGTCTAAGGCTCTGGGGGTCAAAAGACTAGACTGGACCAGACTTTCAGGCACTAGGTACTGTACCATTTTGACCAAGTGTTCACAGCATGTGACACATGATGCAAACTGTTCACTGGTGGTAGTGTTCATGGCTGAGGTGTGATGCATGATGCACATTGAAAGTGTTCACTTTGCTAAGTGTTCACAACTATTAATGGCCCAGTAGTACAAGCTGCCAGCAATATTTATATTCCTCAGTCGTTTGAATCTCAAATGTTGCATTTTTTGTTTTGTTTTTGTTTTGTTTTTGAGGTAAAAATTTGTAGAAGACAAGTGATATAATTGACTACTTGGAGTCTGAGTCCCAGTAAAAACTGGCTCTGCACAGCTCTGATCTTAGCTGAGAGTATCTGCAAAAGTCCGCTAAAGATGCTTAGTGCAGGGTGTGTGTGTGAACTTCCTAGATAGTCAAGTAGTCGTGTTTAATAGACTCTGTAATGTCTATTAAAGGATCACTATCAAATCTAAGCTGCTTCACTTTTAATACTACTAGTCTATGCTTCAAACACCCAAATCAAATGTTTAGTTGACTTAGTTCGTCCAAGGGGAGGATAATAGTTTTATAGTATCGATACCTGATGAAAGGTTGTGATAAAAGAAGATTTCTAACTAAGTAATGGTTTCAGGCAAGGCCTTAGATGTGTTAATAGCCAATGGGTCATTTTAAGTCTAATAGACTGGGTTGTGTTCTTAACTGATGCTCGGAAACTAGTGCTCTATGCACAAACTGCTAACTGATCTTGTTTTGAGAAGATGGTTCTATGCCCTTTGCTTGTCTTTACTTGTCTCAAAAACTCTACATGTGGAAAGAGATGCACAGACTTCTTATCTGCTGACACTACAGTCCCTAAACAATAGCCAGAGGTGCATAGACACTTCATCTACTGACACTACAGTCGAGGTCCCCAGATGTCCTTTGACAAAGGGTAGGTTTTGAACAAGTCACTTAGACAGGTTGCTTGGCTTATAACTCTCTTTCTTTAACTTGGTGAACCACTTAGGCTCGCGATCTTATCTTTAACAGCTCGTAAATATCATTACTTGGTTTCTTTTATATTATGGAACTTCTCGCTTTGAAGCTACTTAGTACTTAGAGGCGAAACACTTAAGATATAACTCTTAAGTGCTTGTATCTCGTGGGTGGTAAATTGCTTGTATTCTATGGTGTTACAGGGCTGCTTATATACTACTGAGATGATATATTATTACATAGATGCAATGACGAGAATATAGAGATTTCATGGGCATTTGTGCGCGAGCGGCGGCCTTGTGGAGTACAGTTTCCATGCTCGTCTGCTCAATCATGCCTTTTGGTTGGATCAGGAGCTCAGATTGTCATCGGCTTGGCTAACTTAAGCACCTAAGACTTAATCCTCCTCGACTGCATGGTAACAGGCTTGTGACCTTTCATTTTCATTAGTACCTTGTCCTGTCATTGGTTATTGACTGAACGGAGCATAGAAGCGCCTATGTCTCATCAGAGATGCTCGGGCAATCCATGCACGTTCTGTCCGAGATAATTCTCGTGATTAGGGTTGTAACCCTTTGTCCTCTATACCTGGTATCTTGGTACCCTCAGCGTGCATCTGGGATCTCGCTATGTCGAGCTATGCACCCCGGAAATCTTCCTGTACCCAGTTATTACCCGATATGGTATGTGTTCCCAATTTGGTATCCCTCTGATCCGAGCTTCGGCAATGACATGTGACCTGTCCTGTAGTGTGCCTAGATGTCCGTTCTTTAATCTAGAGACCCGTGCCCATTCTGTATAGGCCGGATGGTTAAGATATTACTGAAAGGCGCCTATTTCTGTACACTTCATTAGATGTATTGACTATTATCTCAATAGTTACTAATAATAATGTCTTTATTAAACCGCGCATTCCTCGTTATCTTGCATAGTTTCCTCTAGTCCTTAGTAGTCTTGTCATTGTAATGTCCAGACTTGTAACATTTAGACTGCAGTATAAGCTTTACTAAGTGCTAAAAATAGCCCAGGTAAGGAGAATAGTAGTCCATTCAGAGCTAGCCACTGATAGGGCCGCAAACTGGCCACGCATGCATTTTGCAATATATCATCTTTTACCTATAGAATATAACCGAGACAGAGAGACTATAATGCACCCAAGTTAGTAGTCTAAGGCCTAGCTAGGTGACTACTAGCTGTCATCTAACCTGTGACAATGGTAATCAGACGCGGTTCAGAACTAGCTGAGTCCGTATGATAAGCCGGGAGACAGTTAAAAGTTATCAGGCAGTGAAATATAGAATGCATAAGTCATAAATGACTAGTGAGGCATAAACACACCATGGGGAATAAAATAAAAGACTTCTGGATGCTTTGGAATTAGAGCGCGGTGAATTCAGTACAATCAGTGTATTGCTGAACAGCTAGCTACAAAATACTACAACGAGGAGCACGAGACACAGCTAGTGAAAGCTAGACGCGAATGTGTCGACTACTAGTGAGTGTATCTTGTGACTTACTGAGGAACGCACGAGACGCGGATGTGTTAGTTAGATGCATGCTCTACTCACTGCCTGTGGGACTACCAAAAGTGGTAATAGGATGATAAAGGAAAGAAGGAACTGGCATCAATGATGGCCGCAGATCCGGAATAAAGTGGCACCGCTAGCTGAGACGCACACATGATGTGCATGGTACGCGGAAGTCAGGAGCATCCTAGCATGCTGAAATGGGATGAATTTCCAAATCCTTGACTGCTATCTGGTCACCTGGAATACTCAACCCTATACCCATTGCCTGCAGGCATTATTTACACGAGATAAGAATGTTTTACTCTATTTTATTTGCATACCAGAACCACACATAGCTGTAGTATAAAAGATGTACTTCTATAGCTAGTTACCTTAAGCAATCTCTTTCCTGTTTTATTTCGAGCTAAGACGCAGTGTCTAGTAAGAAAGAGGACGAATAAAGGATCAGTTTGACTTCAATAGAGTTCATTTGAAGCCAGAGAAGGCTTAGTTAAATAAAGAGAAAGTTCTTGAGGACAAGGTCCAAGAATTTAGACGTCAGAGTGTGCTTAGAGGCCAAGAGAGCGCCTAAGAGTCAGAAACAGAGTCCACAGTGGGCTAGCAGATTGTTCAGAAGGTAGCGCACAGTGCAGCCTTAGTTTCAGATGAGTTCCCAAAGCTTCAGAGCAGCTAGTACTTCGAAATTTGAGCTAGCAGCGTCCTAGAGAGTTCCTCTCAAATAAAACCCATAAAATCAATAAAACTGTTCATCCCTGTGAGAAAACAAGGCTTGAAACTACAATAAAACATGTATTTGAATAATCCCTCATACCCACTTAAATGAACCACGAGGCACTGTCTACAAGTCAGCTAGTTGAACAAAATAGACATTGTGGAGCAAAGCACACTACATATTTTTAAAGCTAGTAGAGTGTCACTCGACCTGGTTAGGATCTGGCTCTGCAGTTGTGTGTGTTGTTTAGGTCGCTGAGCACGTAGCGGGTCTCTCATCTGGAGCCCACCATGAGGGGTGGTTCAGAAACATATTTTATTGGAACTTTGAAATTCATAGCATTACACAAAACTGGTACAATTGAGTGAGGATGTTTGCAAAAGCGAAATCAATCGAAAATACCACATCTAGTCAGTGAAAATGGCGCCTAAGCCAAGCAATCCACTGTCATCATTGGCGAGACCCACGCAGCCAGCTAGTGGACCTTCACAAAGTGGGCCAAAACCCAGAGGTACGCGTAACTCGCAAACCGCTGGTCAGTTACCGGGACTACCCAATGAAAACCCAGGAAAGAAAAGAAGAAAGAGGAGGAGTAATACACCAAAATTGAGCACGATTGCAGAACAAAACGAGCCAGTTGGAGAAACTAGTGAAAACCGAGCATCTGTAGAGCCTCAGATGGAAGAATTCTGTTCAGCAAAATCAGAACCTCTGTCACCTAGCCTCTCGATAAGCTTGAAAGAAACTAGCTTGCTAAATGAGAAAATACCTGAAGATTGGGACCAAGTTAGTGAATCAGAACTAGGAAAGGAGTTACCAAAGGAAATTCTGCTAGGACTAGAATTAGGACTAGACAAAGAAGAGAATAGCCATCCATCCACTAGCAAAGAAAAACAGAAACAAAAATCTCAACCAGAAAAGCAGGAGACATACTCAGCGGCTTTTGTGAGAGTAGAGCTAGCTAAAAAGAAACTAGGAAAACCTGATACTACACCCATCATGCCGATGCCAGCTAGGAATCAGAAGGGGGTGCCTCAGTTTGATGATAGCAGGCCAGAGGAGTTGTTGAGATATTTCGATGACTTAGAGGAGTGTTTCAAAGGGAATATGGGTTTAACAGAAACCAATAAAAAGAAATATGCTGGATGATATGTATCGCCCAGAATAGAGGCACAATGGCAGGCCTTTGACTCATGTGCAGGTGTAGGAAAAACCTATGTCGACTACAAGAAAGATATCATTAAGGACTACCCCGAAGCTATAGGACTATCTACTGGTTCTCTGAAACACCTTAAACAGGTGTGCAAAGAAAATCAGAGGATTGGAGAGTCAGATCTCTCAGAGCTGTTGACATTCAAAAGAGCATTAAGTCGAGGCCAAGAAACTAGCGGAAGTGCTGACGTTGTTAGCAAATCATACGCTAGTAGCATACTTTGCGGATTGCCTCACACCAGAGTTCCGAAACTGAGTATATGCCAAGCTAGATATACAGGCAACTCAGTCAAAGGACATGTGGGATTTCTTAATCAGAAATAACATAGGAACATTAACAGCGCCGACTGCACCACCAGCTAGGGCAGAAGACAGATACCAGCTGGACGAGTTTATTCGAGTTGCAGAGGACCTAGCTTGGGTGTTAAATCCTGGATCCACAGGAGGAGATCGAGATGAGTTACCCCTAGTTCCTCCTGTCAGAATAAAAATGGAGAGCATGATGCTAGCTCCAGTGCAACAAGAGCTGGAGAGTATCAAGCAGGAGTTTTCCATCTTCAAAGATTGGATAACAACTAGCGAGAGAAATCAGAAGCAGTTGTTAGATGAATTCAAAAATAGTATTCATCAACAGACAAAGATGGCACAGCAGATGCCAGCCAGCACCTATGAGGATGTATCAGCCTCCACCGCCTCCAATGATGTGCTATCAGCCACCAGAAGCGCCTAGGAACTGTTTCTATTGTCATATGACAGGTCATATGTATCGAGACTGTCCCGTGCGCCAAGCACATCTGATGACTGGCAAAGTGAACATAGGAGAAGGGGGAAGACTTTACTTTCCAGACAGCAAAATTATCTCGTTTGATCCCAATAAGCCTGTCAAGGATAGAGTAGATGAATGGCACGTGAAGCAGAAGACTGACATCGCGTTCCAATCATGGGAGACAGAGAGCGTACCGGGGATGTATCATCTCCAAGTGCATCAAGGTTCCATGTCGCTCTACACGAACCAGCAGAGAGATCAGAGGGACGAGGTGATAGAAAAATTAAGACAAGAGTTGCAGGGGAGGCCAGGTCCGTCCTACCAGTCGAGACCTAGCACGGTCTATCAGCAGCAGCGACGAGACGAGATGGATGAGTATAGAGAGACGTATGAGGAGATGCTAGCTGCGGAAAAACAGGGGACCATACTAGCATTAACTAGGTCGGGGCAGCCACCTAGAGGAGAAGTCGAGGATCCGGGTTTCGATTGAGTTCGATGAAGGCAAAAGCGGGTACTAGGAGACAGAAAGCGACTGCTCCTAGACTGACAGCACCAGAGAGGTCTTTACCCTCTCCCACCTATTCCTGGTGGACTCCGGATGGACTCCGGCAGAGTGGAGTAGTCCATGTGTGTTTTTTTTTGGCTGATAGCCCTGCCAAATTTTATGCTGGACTCCACCAGGAGTCCAGATGGAGTCCTGACAAACTCCGGAGACTCCATATGGAGTCTCCGGAGTCCGCTGGTTTTATAGTGGAACAGAAGTATCAGGAGTTCAGATGGAGTCCAACAGGAGTCCAGGTGGTCCAACAGGAGTCCAGGTGGTCCAACAGGAGTCTCGTGATTTCCTTTCGTGGAAACACTGGTTATTTTTAGCAACAATGTGAAAATTAGATACTATTACATAAAATGACATCAAAGTGACACAGTGGAACCTATTTATAATCAAGAAATTCCATATTTGGCAGGTGCAAATTTCAAAAGACTCGTGTTCGGTCGAGTATTTTGTGTTTTTCTCACCAACCAAAGCACCTATTAATATAATTGTTGCATATTTAGGGTTCTGGAAGCAGGCTCTATAACTACCTTTTTTTGGCAAAAAGTTCCCACGGTACCTGGGACCAGCCAAATCAGGCAATATACCATGCTGACATAACCTGGTGCATGTGTATCTAGGATCTCCTTAAATTTCTGATGGTACCTCACTTGACCCTGAATCTTGTGACTAATGTCACAAAATAGATAGATATATTACAGAAAAGGAGGTATATAGGGCGCTTTTTTTGCTTGCATAGACAAGGTTCTCTGGTGTAGTGGTTAAATGGTTTGTTCTGACAGCTTAATTGGTAGCTCTGGGTTCAATTACTGTTCAATGCAAACTTTTTGGTGATTTTTTTTTTCTGAGTTTTGTCTAAGTCCACCAGTTGAAGTTGCATCATTTGTGGACTCCATATGGAGTCCATCCGGAGTTTATATGGAGTCCATGTGAATTCCACCGGTGATAGAGCGCGGCGCGGTCCACCCGTGGAATTTTGCGATTTCCCAATCAATCAAGCTATTACACTAGGGAAACAAGGGTAGGCAGCATACCTCGTGCTGGCTGACTAAGTGGGTTACACGTGGGAAACCACATAACCAAGTACAACAGAAGTAACTATCTACGGTCCGGCAGGCCTAGCTAGTAAGCTCAGAAGTACACGTAGAACTAAGGTTGATGCCAAAGAAGCATGACCTCCATGTGTCCCTGCGAATCAAACAAGAGGCTTCGACTGGAGAAACCCACGTAGAATGAGAATCCTGAAGCTTTGAGGCACGAATAGCCCAATATGGATACAGTGTTCGACGTGTTGATCGCAGACCAAAGGACATGTGACCAGATGGTCCACATTGTCCCATACACCCATCTGCCCATTATACGCGTAGAACGGCCGAGTTGTTCAGTTCCAAACAGGCCGAGCGCTCAAAGACCAGCTCATAGTGAAGCACGCAGGAAAGCGCCACCATAGAGGTGGTGGCTCTAACTTAACCGATAACCGTGCCGCACCGGGAGAAGAGAAACCCGCGCTGAACGTGCCATGCATCCCAATCAGGCAATAATGTGTCTAAATACAGACACAACTGTATTGACCCCAAAAGAGGGTGTTCTGCGATATAGCGGTTCATCCTTGAAACCAAAACATACGCCAGAAAACGGGGACTCACCAGTAACCATTACTGAATGGACCCGTAATCACGACACCATGAATCAGTAGAAATAGTGCTATTAGATGTGTAGAATCATATGCAACATGTAGAGGCTTGGCGTTCAGTAGGTATAAAATATGCTTGTAATGCACATAGTAGAGTAGGCAATCTACCCCACAGTTGACGCTTTAAAACTAGTGAAAACACCTAAGGGAAAGGTTTAACCTCGTCGCACCAGTCCAAATTTAATAAAGACCAACGTTTGACACTTCAAAACAGCTTTGTGATCACTGCAAGTTTGAGGAGTAGTTAACTAGAGTTTGACGTGTGTTTCTGTAAAGTGTAGCGTGCGCCCGTCATGACCACATAAAAGTTGTAGCGCGATCCCGTCGTGGTAGCGTGAAAGTTGTAGTGCATACTCATTGCGGTCCCTGCATGAAAGTTGTAGTGCATACTCGTCGCGGTCCCTGCATGAAAGTTACAGGTTGTTAAAGTCAAGTTAAAGTCAAAAGTTCGTATCAGTCGTCAAGTTAAAGGGAGTCCGAGTTCAGCATTGTTTGAAGTTAGAAAGTCACCACACCAGTTCTACGGAACTAAAACCCACCCCATACCAAAACCTGCATAGACTTGTTTACAAGTTGAAGCACTTCTCCTTTTTTATACTTTACCCCCGAGACTCGCACACAAGACTATGTCTAGTCAAGTTGTTGGTTTTGTGGTTTGGTTGTGTTGAGTGTAGAGTTCTTTCTGCACCACTAGCTAGATCATTTCCAACGTAGACAAAACCTAGCACTTTACCGGACTCCAGGTGGACTCCATGTGGACTCCACCAGATTCTATGTGGAGTCCAGGTGGACTCCATGTGGACTCCACCAGATTCTATGTGGAGTCCAGGTGGAGTCCATATGGACTCCACTTCTTCATAGTGGAGTCGTACAGTTTTTTTCTGATTCCATATGGAGTCCATCTGGAGTCCATATAGACTCCACCAATTTTATGCAGAGTCCGTGGAGTCCACCAGGAATAGGTGGAGGAGGGTAAAGTACTGGCACCAGAGGACATAAATAAAAAGAAACACGTAGAGGAAATAGAAAGTAGTGATGAGGAAGAAGAGGAGCTAGCGCCGTGACAGAGAACAGTGCCCCCAAAATCAAAGCAGAAAAGGATGGATTTTGAGATCGCGGAGGTTAGTCCTGAGATTGTGGCACAGCCGAAGCTGAAGATGATGCCGTACATTGATGTACCGCCCTTGTTGAAGGTTGTCAAAATGAAGCCGAAGCTCAGGGATGAGCTAATTCCTAATGTGGAAAAGAAGGGTCTGGCCTATAAACACCGGGCGCCTATTGAAGATGAAGTTGACATCGGTGAAATAGTGGAACAACTAAAGCAATTGAAAGTTGAACTCACTCAAGTGCAGCTCTTGGGAGTGGCAAACAGCCAGATGCAGAAGAAATTCGTAAAAGAATTCTCAGCTAGGCGTGTACCAACCCATATTGAGACACATAAGGTGACAATGATAGAAGAGGGAGAAGAAGAGGAAGTGGTGACTGACTATGAGTATGAGGCACCATTACCACAATATATGCTAGCAGAAGATTTACCTCCACCGAAGTATCGAGTACTCGCAATGGATTGTGATGGCTTACCAAAAGGAGCCATTGTCATAGAAGATCCCTTCATGCAGTACTTGAACGAGCTAGCTCCAGGTGAAGAACCCAGGAAACTGCTAGTGGCAAAGGAATCGCAACCTTTAAAAGCAGTACATCCTGTGATCAACAGAGTGGCCACCAAGGAAGCATTATTGGATGGTGGTTCACAAATCATCTCAATGGAAAAGGACACGGCAGTCAAACTCAGACTTAATTGGGATCCTGCAATTATTATACATATTTTTTTTTTTTTTTTTTTTTAAATCAACAATTTATTTAACCGGTGCACGATAGCAGTCCGGGTGTCTACCTAATACAAATGTATGCTGCACTACATAAGCAAAAGATAAACGGGTGCTCGCAGGGGAGCGTGTGGCGCGCGCGAGCGCGACGCGGGCGAGACTGCGCAGCAGCCTGAAACCCAAATAACGGACCTTGCAGCCCAGGAGGTCCGACATTGCGGCGTTGTTAACGCTACCGCACGATCAGCAAATAGGAAGTATTGGGTGGACAAGGGGATCCCCCAGATGAAGTCAGAGCTTGCCCGGCTCTCCCCACTTATTCGGCAAACTCGACGTCCTTGTTACACCAATGCGGGTCCTCCACGGGATATCGTGCCAAAAGCCGCCCACTAAGGCCGACAATCGAAGCCTGCGACGAACAGGCCCCTCGCCCTTACGGGTCCGGAACAGTCCAACGTGGAAACACCTGCGGGCACTAGGTCTTGGGCCAAGGCCCCAACCGCACCCAGGATCACCCCCCATCCAGAGTCCCTCATCTGACTCTGGCTTGGGGCCGGTTGAACGCAAACGCACTAGGGTTGTCGCTCAAAAATTTCTCAAGACCCCACACTAGGTGCGGGGCCCTGTGAGGTAGCATGTGCAACTTCTTGCACTTGAATAAATGAGCACGCGTCTGAGGATAAACCCCACACGTGCACCCAAGAGCCAACGGATCGTCGATTTTGAACTGCTCGTAGTACGAGCTGATCGGAGCATGATTCGTTATTACACGGCACATGCGGGCAAACAACTGAGAGTTGCGGCCGCCCACTTCGAGCCACGGCCCGCCGCAGACGGGGGTCGGACGGAGAGGATTACCCTTTAGATCCTCTAACTCCAAGAAGTTGGAGCCAAGTAAATTGGGAACCTCGTCGACCTCCGTTGACCAGGTGTCCCGCGCTACAGTGTCAGCTCTGTTTTTGAGCCAAGCTACAGATAGAGGAGTATTCGGTGTAACAGGTACACCCAGAAACCCCAGGACGAGGTCATGAGCCTCTTGATGAATGTCCCACTTCATATCGGAAGGAGACTCTGCAAAAACGACTTTGCAGTTACCACCACCCTGAAACCATCGTTCGAGTGTCCGACACACTATCAGAGATGAGCCCTGATGAGAATGCGGGGAAGGGTCAATGGCCATTCGAGCAGCATGCATCGAATCCATGAAGATAACTACCCTGGTGACGTCTCCGAATGCTACCATTGCAGAGATGGCCACCGAGATGGCATCGAGCTCAGCATCAGTGCTAATAGCTCGTCTGGAAGAGTGACATCTGGCCAATACCAGTGCACCCTGCCGTTTGATAACAATGCCATTGGCGGCCTGCCAGGGCCCCGGGGGAACCGAGCCGTCGACACCAGCATATGCGGTTCCTGGTTCATCGTCACACTTTTCGATGAGTTTATCCAGTACGATTTTCCACGCAGCATCAGGGTCTTCAGCCCTGCTGATACGGGGTTTAGCCATCCATGTAAACCGGCTTGCAATCCTAACGCACCTGATGCTCCTCCTGAGCCGCCGGTTGCACCGCTTATGCCAGAACAGCCTCCTGCACCTGCACCTCGCACTCCAACGCCACCACCACAGCCTAGACGCTCTACACGTGTTTCTAAGCAACCTGGTGAATGGTGGAAAGTCACACCAGCTCCGCCACCTCCAATTGAGGAAGACGATGATGCAGCTAATGATGATGGTCTTGAGTATGTGCAATTTGCTGGTGCTGCATCGACTTCAGATCCTCGCAACTACAGGCAGGCAATGAAGGGCGACGATGCGGACAAGTGGCGTGATGCTGCAAATGCAGAGTACAATACTTTGCTCCAGAATGGCACTTGGGAGTTAGTTGATCTTCCACCTGGAGAAAAGGCCATTGGCTCTGGTTGGGTGTTTAAAGTCAAACACAATGCGGACGGTTCTATTGAGTGCTTCAAGGCTCGTCTGGTCGCCAAGGGCTATAGTCAACGCCCTGGAGTCGACTATCACGAGGTCTTTGCTCCGACATTCCGTCCTGCAACTCTGCGCATGATCTTTGCATTGGCTGCACTTGAGAACCTTGAACTGCGCTCTGTAAACATTTCAGCTGCTTTTACCAATGGTGACCTTGATGAGTGGATATACATGATGCAACCTGAAGGTTTCCACCAAGGTGGACCTAATATGGTTTGCAGACTCCGAAAATCCCTCTATGGTCTCAAGCAGTCTGCGCGTCAATGGAATATCAAGTTGCATGCTGCTCTCACTGAGATGGGCTTCAAATGCGTTGAATCTGACCACTCTGTCTATATCTACTCTAATGGACAGGTCAAGATCTTTGTGCCCATTTACATTGATGACATTACCTTTGCATCCAAGTCCACTGCAGCTGTTGACAATGCGGTCAAACAACTTGCTCAGCACTTCAAATGTCGCGATCTTGGACCTACTGAGTTCCTACTTGGTGTTGCAGTCACTAGAGATCGCCAGAAGCATCTTGTGTCACTCCATCAGCGCCAATTCATTCTGGACATGCTTGAGCGCTTACTTCTTTATTTATTTATTTTTTTTTTTAATTCAAAAATTTATAATCCAGTGCACGATAGCAGTCCGGCTGTCTAACTAATACAATCGTATGCTGCACTACAACTACAAAAGAAAGACAGGTGCTCGCAGGGGAGCATGTGGCGCACACGAGCGCGACGCGGGTGAGACTGCACAACAGCCTGAAACCCAAATAACGGACCTTGCAGCCCAGGTGGGCTGTCGTTGCGGCGTTGTTAACGCTACCGCATGAACGGCAAATAAGGAGTATTGGGGAGACAGGAGGGTCACCCAGATCCGAGAAGAGCCTGCCAGGCCCTCCCCGATTCACTGGTAAAATCTACGTGGTCATAGCTAAGCAGGGCCGAAGCCCCACCGCCGTCGACCAGGTCTGGTCCTCTGCAAACGGCGCATGACGCCGGCTCAGGGAGTTGACGCCACCGGCCCTGGAACGACCAGGGCCCTAGGCACTTGCGGAGCTTCGCCGCTGAATAACAGAAACTTGCTGCGGGCAGCAAGACACTTTGACCGCGGCCCCGCTCAAACCCAGGATCGCCCCCCGCCTGAAGTCCCTCATCCGACTCCGGCAGGAGGCCGGTTGAAAGCAAATGCATTAACATTGTCTTCCAGGAATTTCACAAGACCCCACACTAGGTGCGGCACCCTGTGAGGCAGCATCGGGAACTTGGGGCACCCGAAAAGATGAGTGCGCGTTTGAGGATAAACCCCACACGTACACCCGAGGGCCAACGGGTCATCGATTCTGAACCGCTCGTAATACAAGCCGATCGGAGCATAATTCGTTATCACACGGCACATGCGGGCGAACAACTGAGAGTTGCGACAGCCAGATTCAAGCCACGGCCCACCGCGAATGGGGGTCGGATGGAGAGGATTACCCTTTAGATCCTCGAGTTCCAAGAAATTGGAACCTAGTAAGAAGGGCTGCTCGTCGACTGATGTCTTCCAGACAGCCCTTGCGGTTTGGTCAGCCTTGGCTTTAAGCCAGGCGACTGAAAGAGGAGTATCCGGGGTGACGTGCACCCCGGAAATCCCAGTACAAGGTCATGAGCCTCTTGGTGGATGCCCCACTCCATATCAGAGGGAGACTCTGCAAAGACGACTTTACGGTTGCCGCCACCGCGGAACCATCGTTCAAGTGTCCGACAGACGGTCAGGGATGAAGCCTGATTCGAATGCGGGGAAGGGTCCACTGACAGACGCGCAGCGTGCATTGCATCAGTGAATATGATGATGCGGGTGACATCTCTGAACGCAACAGCGGCGGAGATGGCAATCGCAATGGCAGCGAGCTCAGCATCTGTGCTGATAGCGCACCCAGCAGAATGGCACCTGGATAGAACCAGTGCCCCCTGCCGCTTAAGTACAACACCAGTAGCCGCCTGCCAGGGCCCTGGGGGGACCGAGCCGTCAACTCCAGCATAGATGGTACCTGGTTCATCGTCGCACTTGTCAACGAGTTTGTCCAGTATGATTTTCCAAGCCGCCTCGGGGTCTGCAGCCCCGGAACGAGTTGGGTAATTAAGGAACTTGAATCGGCTCGCATGCCGATCCATAAGACGATGACCAGGCCTGGCATCTGGAGCAAAAGGCTCCAAAGTCTCCAAGCCAGATGGGTGGAACAAAGCATTCCCCATGAGTCCGCCGGTCACTTTATGACGATGATTGACAGGGATATGCTCGACAGCCCTCCGATGAGGGACAGCCTTCTTTAGAAGAGGGCCCGCCATAAAAGAGCGGACTGGGTGAGTATCAGACAGAATGGAAATCCGGGCAATGGCCCTGGAATTCAGCCTATCCAGAAGTATGGGGATGGGGAGGAGGCCCGCAAGAGCCTCCACTCCACCTGAGGGTGAGGTGCGAAAGCACCCAGTGATCCAAAGCCCAGCCTTACGCTGAACATTAGTGAGTTGTGCCATAAGTCCCTTGCAGCGCGCCTTACGGAAGTACCACATGCGATACCCATAAGTAATTATGGGGATCACACATGTACGGTAGAGGAGACGCTTCTGGATGGGCATCAGACCCCTGGTGGATGACCCGAGCATTTTCATCGATACAACCGATGTAAATCCCTTGGTCGAATAATATCTCACATGCTCATTGAACGAGAGCTTGCGGTCGAAATAAAACCCCAAGTACCGCCAAAACGGCTTAGGTTGGAGTGGGGTAGCACCAGTGTAGGGCGCCTCACCCAAATCAATGCTCGGATTATACCTGTCGCGCGACCGGTCGAAGTGAAAAACCTCCGACTTGGCGTGCTCAAGCGCAAGAGCGAACTTGGTAAACAGTTCAAATACAATCTTGTAAGCTTTTTGAAGGTTTACAATATTGGAGTCAAGATCTGGCCCCTGCGAAATGAGGGTACCATCATCAACATAGGACAGGAGGTCAACCTCGAGACGTATCTCAAGGCATTTCTTGTAGAAAAGACGCATAATGGGCGCCAAATAAATAGCCGACAAGACTGGAGACAAGGCAGAGCCCTGACCCACACCCACATCTGCCTGGAGAGGATCTGACAAGAAGGAATTCCACGCATAGTGTGTCTTCCTCTCGACCAGGTAGGAACTGAAAAACTTGACCACCAAGGGTGGAAAGCCAAGCTTCCGAAGGATAATCACAAGCACTTCATGATTAAGGGAAGGGAAGAACTGAGCGAGATCAAAAGCGACCACACTAGTCTTTAACCTCTTTGCCCATCCCGCCCGCACCATGTGCGTTAAGAACAGGCCTGCATCCTCAGTGGAGCGCCCTCGGACGCCACCCACCTGGTTAGGATGAAATATATCCATTCCGACACCATCGAACTGAATGCGATTCGAGATCATTTTTTTTTTTTTTTTTTTTTTTTTTAAATCAACAGTTTATATTCCGGTGCACGAAAGCAGTCTGGTCTCTAACTAATACAAACGAAGACGAAATACTACGCATGCAAAAGAAAGAAGTTGAGCTCGACGGCGAGCATGCGACGCGCGTGAGCGCGGCGCGGGCGAGACGGCGCAGCCGCCTGAAACCAAGATAGGTAGTCTCGCAACTACAGATTGTCTGTCGTTGCAGCGTTGTTAACGCTACCGCACGCACGGCAGATAGGAGTATTGGGATGGGAGGAGGTGTCACCCGAAAGCGAAGAGGGCCTGCCAGACTCCCCGGTTCAACGGTAAAATTTACGTTGTAATAGCTAAGGAACCAAAGTCCCCACCGCCGTCCACCGAACTGGGTCCTCCATCAGCGACGCATGACGCCGGCTCATAGAGTCAACGCCACCGGCCCTGGGACGACCAGGGCCCTAGACACTTGCGGAACTTCGCCGCCGCCGAACGGAAACACATCACGGGTAGTCGAGTAGATTTGACCGCGGCCCACTCCGCGATCAGGATTGCCCCCCTCCCAGAGTCCCTCATCCGACTCCAGCTGGGTGCCGGGAGAAGGAGAACACCGTAGGGTGCTCCAACAGATATGTCGCCAGCTCCGAAACAAGTTTCGGCTTCCGACGAGTCCAAGGCTGTTTCTTGCACTTGAATATATGATCGCGAGTCTGAGGATAAACCCCACACTCACAACCGAGGGCCCTAGGGTCATCGATTTTGAACCGCTCATAATACGAGCTGATCAGCGCATGATTCGTAATTAAACGGCACATGCGGGCAAAGAGCGAAACACTCTGACTGCCAGCTTCAAGCCAAGGTCCCCCGCGAATGGGACTACGCGATTTAGGGCCCCTCTTGCGAGGAGCCCTATTGCCAGCCCCTAAGGCATACTGACAACACCGCCGCTTCAACTTAACCCGATATGGAACTTATTATGCCCAATCGAGCGACAGTGGATATAGATCTGTCGAGCCAGTACAAGGGGACTATCCGAGTACCGCTACGGTCCAGCCGACACTAGGGCGCTACTCCCAGCCGTACATTCCCGTCCCCCGGCAGGTGGTTCGCTTATGCCTTTCGGCGCGGATCCCCAATCCTGTCCAGAGTCACTGTCTTGCCGCGATCCAAACCCAGTTGTGCTTCACATGCCACAGCCCACATAGCCTCCCACATGGCAACCGGGAGATAAGCCATGTAGACTCGCGACTAACGACACCGCTCACTACTCTATTGCGACGTGCCGGGTGCCCTGTCCTTGCCGAACGGCGCCCCACCAGCACAGCCCACAGGCCTCCCACATGCCAGCAGTACGAACTCCGTCGGTGGGTGTGCGACCGAAACCCAGATCACAATGCCGGTGGTCTACCCATGGTCGGATTGTTATCAGCCCAATTCCCAGTTCCTACTGTGCCCTATCCTTTCGGACCCTTTACGGGCTGCTATCCGAGGTGCCCAATACGGCTTTGCACGAGCCTGGCCGACTTACCGACCTATAAGGCCGAGCGACGATCCCAAATGTGCCAGGGTCGATTTACATCAGCATTTCGTGGAATCACTTGGACCCCAGACACTCTGCACTGTCGACGTAGGCCTACACAGCGCTCATCTTGCCCAACCCCTGCGGCGGCCCTTAGGCCATTGCTCACTACAGCGAGGAGACCGTCCCACGGTGCACCTGCTACGCCCCACAACATGGCGGACGATTTATGCCAGCTCCAAAGTATGCCCCCATGTCGCCCAAAGGTGACCGCAGTGGTCTGCCCAGGCCCTTAGACCACTCGACACTGACAACGCGCCCAACGGCAGACGAATTACATTAGCATTCCGCGGAATGGAACCCAGGTCACAAGCTTATGGTACTTGCTATGTGCAGGAATCGAACCCGCAACCTCTCGGATGGTGCACAGCCACCCTTAAGGGCAACGCAGTAACCGCTAAGCCACCACGCCCCTGATTCGAGATCATCATCTCGATGAGTTTGCCCACGGTATTCAGAAGCACAATAGGCCTGAATGCCTTAGGAGTGGAATAGGATGGCTTGCCTGGCTTGGGGATGATAACTTTTTTTTTTTTTTTTTTTTTAAATCAACAATTTATTTAACCGGTGCACGATAGCAGTCCGGGTGTCTACCTAATACAAACGTATGCTGCTCTACATAAGCAAAAGATAAACGGGTGCTCGCAGGGGAGCGTGCGGCGCGCGCGAGCGCGACGTGGGCGAGACTGCACAGCAGCCTGAAACCCAAATAACGGACCTTGCAGCCCAGGTAGTCCGACGTTGCGGCGTTGTTAATGCTACCGCACGATCGGCAAATAGAGAGTATTGGGTGGACAAGGGGATCCCCCAGATGAAGTCAGAGCTTGCCCGGCTCTCCCCACTTATTCGGCAAACTCGACGTCCTCGTTACACCAATGCGGGTCCTCCACAGGATATCGTGCCAAAAGCCGCCCACTAAGGCCGACAATCGAAGCCTGCGACGAACAAGCCCCTCGCCCTTACGGGTCTGGAACAGTCCAATGTGGAAACACCTGCGGGCACTAGGTCTTGGGCCAAGGCCCCAACCGCACCCAGGATCACCCCCCATCCAGAGTCCCTCATCCGACTCCGGCTTGAGGCCGGTTGAAAGCAAACGCAGCTTCGTTGTCTTCCAAAAATTTCACAAGACCCCACACTAAGTGCGGCGCCCTATGAGGCAGCATCGGGAACTTGGGGCACCCGAAAAGATGAGTGCGCGTTTGAGGATAAACCCCGCACGTACACCCGAGAGCCAATGGGTCGTCGATTCTGAACCGCTCATAATACGAGCCGATCGGAGCATGATTCGTTATTACACGGCACATACGGGCAAACAACTGAGAGTTGCGACCGCCAGATTCAAGCCACGGCCCACCGCGAACGGGGGTCGGACGGAGAGGATTACCCTTTAGATCCTCCAGTTCCAAAAAGTTGGAACCAAGTAAGAAAGGCTGCTCGTCAACTGATGTCTTCCAGACAGCCCTCGCAGTTTGATCAGCCTTGGCCTTGAGCCAGGTGACCGACAGAGGGGTATCCGGGGCGACGTGCACCCCTGGAAACCCCGCAACAAGGTCATGAGCCTCTTGATGAATGCCCCACTCCATATCGGAGGGAGACTCTGCAAAGACGACTTTACGGTTGCCACCACCGCGGAACCATCGTTCAAGTGTCCGACAGACGGTCAGGGATGAAGCCTGATTCGAATGCGGGGAGGGGTCCACCGATAGACGCGCAGCATGCATCACATCAGTGAATATAACAATACGGGTGACATCTCCGAACGCAACAGCGGCGGAGATGGCAATCGCGATGGCGGCGAGCTCAGCATCAGTGCTGATAGCGCGCCCAGCAGAGTGGCACCTGGCTAAAACCTGTGCCCCCTGCCGCTTAAGTACAACACCAGTAGCCGCCTGCCAGGGCCCCGGGGGGACCGAGCCGTCGACTCCAGCATAGATGGTACCTGGTTCATCGTCGCACTTCTCGACGAGCTTATCCAGGATGATTTTCCAAGCCGCCTCAGGGTCCGCAGCCCCGGAGCGAGTTGGGTAATTAAGAAACTTGAATCGGCTCGCATGCCGATCCATGAGACGACGACCAGGCCTGGCATCTGGAGCAAAAGGCTCCAAGGTCTCCAGACCAGATGGGTGGAACAATGCGTTTCCCATAAGTCCGCCGGTCACTTTATGACGGTGATCGACAGGGATGTGTTCGATGGCCCTCCGATGAGGGACGGCCTTCTTAAGAAGAGGGCCCGCCATAAAAGAACGGACCGGGTGAGTGTCAGACAAGATCGAAATCCGGGCAACAGCCCTGGAATTCAGTCTATCCAAAAGTATAGGGATGGGGAGGAGGCCCGCAAGAGCCTCCACTCCACCTGAGGGTGAGGTGCGAAAGCACCCAGTAATCCAAAGCCCAGCCTTACGCTGAACATTAGTGAGTTGCGCCATAAGGCCCTTGCAGCGGGCATTACGGAAGTACCACATGCGATACCCATATGTAATTATGGGGATCACACACGTACGGTAGAGGAGACGCTTCTGGATGGGCGTCAAACCCCTAGTAGAAGACCCAAGCATTCTCATCGATACAACCGATGTGAATCCCTTGGTCGAGTAGTACCGCACATGCTCATTGAATGAGAGCTTGTGATCAAAATAAAACCCCAGATAACGCCAGAACGGCTTAGGTTGGAGTGGAGTAGCACCAGTGTAGGGCGCCTCGCCCAAATCAATGCTCGGATTATACCTGTCACGCGACCGGTCGAAGTGAAAGACCTCCGACTTGGCGTGCTCAAGCGCAAGTGCAAACTTGGTGAAAAGTTCAAATACAATCTTGTAGGCCTTCTGAAGGTCTACAATATTGGAGTCCAGGTCCGGACCCTGCGAAATGAGGGTACCGTCATCAACATATGACAGGAGGTCAACCTCAAGACGAATCTCAAGGCACCTCTTGTAGAAAAGGCGCATGATGGGCGCCAAGTAGATAGCCGACAGGACAGGAGACAGAGCAGAGCCCTGACCCACGCCCACATCGGCCTGGAGAGGATCAGACAAGAAAGAATTCCACGCATATCGTGTTTTCCTCTCGACTAAATAGGAACTGAAGAACTTGACCACCAAGGGTGGAAAGCCAAGCTTTCGAAGAATAATCACAAGCACTTCGTGATTAAGGGAAGGGAAGAACTGAGCGAGAGCAAAAGCGACCACGCTAGTCTTTAGCCCCTTCGCCCATCCTGCGCGCACCATGTGCGTTAAGAATAGGCCTTTTTTTTTTTTTTTTTTTTTTTTTTAAATCAACAATTTTTATTCCGAAGCTCGATCGCAGCTCGGACTCTAACTAATACAAACGAGTACGCTACAACACCCAATGCAAAAGAAAGAAATTGGTCACTCACAGGGGAGCGTGCGGCGCGCGTGAGCGCGACGCGGGCGAGACTGCACTGCAGCCTGAAACCCAAATAGCGGACCTCGCAGCCCAGGAAATACAAACGCGCGGCGTTGTTAACGCTACCGAACATAAGGTAGATATGGATTAAAAGGGTGGACAAGGGGGTCACCCAGATGAAGTCGGAGCTTGCCCGGCTCTCCCCACTTCGTTGGCAAACTCGACGTTGTCGTTACACCATGGCGGGTCCTCCAAATGATGCGTGCCATAGACTCAGAGAGTCACAAGCGAAGCCATGCAACGAACACGGCTGCGGCCCTCACGGGATTTATCGCACCATAATGAAAACACCTGTCGAAGTTTAGGCCCCTCCTTGCGGAGAGGCCTATTGGCGGGCTACTTCGGGATTTCGGTAGGGAGTTATTACCCCACCTACTCAACCATCGGACGAATCGGAACTCGGGGTCCATCAACGGCCCCACTTTGGGGACCTGCCTAGTAGGTGCTGCGAATACTAGTCACCTCCGGCTTACACGGCAGGGGAGGTCGGCTGCACCGGCCATTCTTCCCGCCTTCCTATTAGGTCTGTTCATTTTCGAGTTCGATATATTCCGTCCCCAATCCATCAGTCGGCATGCCGACATAAGCCCACCAACACCCCGGCTACAACTTAAGCCCACAGGAGTCTATTATGCCCGTGTGAACCGACAGTGGATTTGATCTCTCGGGCCAAGGTAAGGGGACTGCCCCGACCATGCCACGGCCCATCCGGTGAATCCTAGGCATGTTACTCCCAGGCCGAACTTCCCGTCCCCCGGCAGGTGGTTCGCTTAAGCCCAGATGGGCGCGGATCCCCAATCCTGTCCGGAGTCACTGTCTTGCCGTGAAACTCTACCCAGCCGTGAAGCCGGGAGTACGTTTCAGACGACTAACGATGGCACCCACATCTACTTGCCATGTTGGGTATCCTGTCACTGCCCCGGGTTGTTGAAACCCGGGCTGGATCATTGATCCGGGAATCACCCCGGAACTCCCCATGGTCGGATGGTTTTCGCCCGATTCCCCCAATCTTATCGTGTCCTATCCTTTCGGCCCCTTGCGGGGTTCCCACAGGCCGACAGCGAGCCTCAGCCAGGGTCGATTTACAGAACCGTAGCGGCTTTGCCCGAGGGCCAGGGTCGGCTTACATCGGTCATACGGCTTTGCATCGGTCGACTTATGTCAACATTCCGCGGAATTGGTTGGACCCCGGACACTCCCAGCCCCCGACGTAGGCCTGCGAGGTGGTCATTGTGCCCGTCCCCTGTAGCGGCATCGCGCCCTTGCGCCCTAAGGCACGGAACGGCCTGCAGCCCCCGACACGCCCACAACATGGTAGACGATTTACACAAAGGGTCCTACAAGGCGGCGCCACAAGCCCTAAATGGGACTACAGTGGATTGCCAAGGGTCCCGCCCAACGAGCAGCTAACAGCGAACCCAACATGGAGCGCGACTTACATCAGCAACCCGCGGAACAGTCCCACGGACCACAATTATCGTATGTGAATCTGGGGGAATCGAACCCCCAACGTCTCGGATGGTGCACAGCCACCCTTAAGGGCAACGCAGTAACCGCTAAGCCACCACGCCCCTGTTAAGAATAGGCCTGCATCCTCAGTGGAGCGTCCACGGACGCCACCTACTTGATTAGGATGAAATATATCCAGTCCGACACCGTCGAACTGAATGCGATTCGAGATCATCTTCTCGATGAGTTTACCTATGGTATTCAAGAGCACAATAGGCCTGAATGCCTTAGGAGTGGAATAGGAAGGCTTGCCCGGCTTAGGGATGATGACCGACATGGATTCCTTAAATGGAGACGGCCAATAGCCCACACGCATGCAGGCATTGGCAATCGAGAGGAGCACCTCAACAGAGTGGGGTTCTCTATGTACAATCTTCTTCAGGTGGGACCAATTGACATGATCTGGACCCGGAGAAGAAAGACCGGAACACGCAGAGAGAGCCTCTGTGAGTTCCAGCGGAGAAAAGGGGAGCCATTCCCGAGCAGGTAGCTGAGGAATGGAGTCGAGAAGATCAGCGTCATACGTTCGGTCAGACGCGGAGTTGTACGTGCCATGCAGGGCATCCCACAGGGCAGGCATGTCATTGCAAGGCTCTCCACGATACTGGATAGCCTCACTGGGAGGTAGTTTCCGTTGCTGGACCCAATTCATGAGGTCCCACGGGCGCTTATTAACAGACGCGATCTCTGCGATCCGTTGATCGAAGAAGATGCGCTTGACACTCCGGACTATGTTCCGGAAAGATTTCCAATTCTCGGCAGATCGCTCTAGCCGGTACTGGTGTATAGCATCCTGGCAATCCTGGTTCCACCAGGGCTTAGATCGCTTTGTGATAGAAGACTCTTTAGCATGGGTATCCCACGCATCAGAGAAGACCGAGGCTACAGCTTGCGCCGTGGCCTCAATCTGTTCCTCGGAATTCAGTGGAGCATGCGGATCAATGGCCGCCAAGCCCGAGCTGATAGAATTAACAAACGCAGGAATTGCGTCTATAGGAAGCGACATCCGAACCGCCCCTTCAGGGGCGGGAAGGATGTCCAGTGTAGTATAAATCGGAATGTGATCCGATTTAAGCTGGTTTCGCGGGAGGCGAACAGTGGTATAGTTCAACACCTGGTCAGGCGGAACGAATGCCAGATCAATCACCGTTTTGCGCTTGGTGTGATCCCGTGGAATATGAGTGGGACCCGGGTTGCCAAAAGCGGCAAGCTCGAGCCCAAGGACTGCTGCAGACTGTTGCAGTGAAAGAGAGCAACCCTCCCGTGCGGAACCAGGGTCCCAGTCTGGAGAGTGCGCGTTGAAGTCCCCCATCATCAAATGACAGCGTAGAAGCTCATGATCGTGATTCTTGAGCCAATTAATGGCCTCGTGGTCGGCGTCTGAATATACATTCAGAAGATAGAAGGTACTCTCGCCCGAGGAGAGCGAGAGCACCATGATGTCGGGATGGTCAATTACATCCCTACGTTGGGCCGGGCGATATCGGGTCAGCCTAGTCGAAACATAGGTCATGACCCGAGGTCGCTCGTCAGGGTCAGCAGAGGGGCGCACCATGGCCAGCCAATCTGGGTGGTTGGGCGCTCCAATTACATCTTCACCCTTTCTGCTCTTCGCAGATGGGGCGGTTCTTATGTGCCTCCAGGGAGGCTCTTGGATGAAAAGCACATCATATATATTACTACATGTACTTAGGACTACATCGAGGGACACCGCGTCCCTCGCCACGTTCCAACTCATCACCCGCACCTCATCAAGCATCTGTGCCTGCATTAAGCTACGTTGTGTGAGTGGAGTACCTGTCGCTGAGTCCAAAACTCACGTACCTGGGCATATTTGGCATCGATCCATTCGCGATCGTATCGGTTGTTCCAGAAATGACACTTCCTGTCATAAGGTTTATGCGCGCCCTTACAATTAGGGCAACGCGGGGGGTGAGGGCAGTCCGTACCAGTGGGAGTGGGTGGTACTGGCGGAGTTGCTTTTGGATTTCCCTTGCAGCATCCGGCGGCAATACGATGTACTGCCTCCTCGTGCGGCCCGGCGCAATGAGCACAGCGGGGCTGGGGAGCCCTGCACGCATTAGATGGATGGCCCCACCTCCAGCAGCGATTGCAGAGGGGGATGCCAATGCTGGGGCGGGCTGACACAATACGGACAGCCCTACCTCGGAACATGAAGGTCCTCCCGATGAGTTGCTTCGCGCGGGATCCTGACTGAGAGTCCCAGATGTTGAGGAACGCCACACAAGTGGTGCTCTTCGGGGAGTTGCGCTTGATGCGCAGCGGCAATTTGAACGCTGCATAGATAGAGAGCGGAGAGGCCAGGATGGCCATCTTCACTTCGTCACCCGTGGTGGGGGTCCTATTGACGATATCGCCATAGGCAGGAAGGTCGAGCACCCTAAGAAAGGATGTCGATGCGGGGAGACTGACCGTCACCTTGACGGTGTCAGATTCTGGGAGGATTTGGAGGACCCATCCCCGAGCGATCGCGAGATCGTCAGTGGTTGGGACTCCGGAGGTGGCAAGGGAGATGCCATCATATGCATGCGCCGCAGACAGGACCCGGAGGGGACTGCCCGCAGCACGGAGAGCCTTGTCGATGTTGTTAACAAGGCTGGTAAGTTTCGTATCATGCGGCGTCACGTATGGGCCGCTGAACGCGATGAGGATCTGCTTTCGCGAAGGTCCTGCAGACGTGAACGAGGGGTTCCTCTTCCGCCTTTTGGCAGCTGAGGCTCGTTCGTCGATGGCCGCCTGCATCGCAGGGACGCGAGGCGGAGGTGGATACCTACCAAGAGCACTAGTGCCCATGGCAGGATCGCGCTGCGACAAAGGATTGGCCGCCGCAAGCTCAGCAAAAGTGCGCTTATGGGGTTTCGGCTTGGTGGCAGTGGGAATGGGAGGCAGGGGCCTCAGATAAGAGTCCGCTGGCCTCTTGCGAGGCTGGCGGGGGCCCTCCTTGCCCTTGGGAGTCCCCTTGGGAGGGGCTGCTCGCTGTTTCCCTTTGCCAGAAGGCCTAGAGGGGGCGGGCGTAGATGTGTCCATCCCAGTGTCGGACTCTGTTCCACTAGGGGCAGAGAAGGCACCAGAAGGGGCAGAAGGGAGGGCAGCATGGCGGACTGTGGTGTCCTCCATCGACTGCACTAGGGTATGAACCAACTCATGGATCTGGAGGTTCGAGTCGAGGTTATCTGTGATCAGGTCTTGGATGCCAGATGAATAGACAGCGGAGAATACGCTGGCTAGGGAAGAGGCGAACCTCTCAGACATATGAGCATCGACAGCGTCCGCAGTGTCGTACGCATGCGCACGAATCCACGAAGCTGCCGTGTTCATGACGCCGGTGAGGCGATTGAACTCCCTTGCACGCTTGTCCCTCTCCTCTGAATCCTCAGTAGGAGCATGCGATGGGGATCGAGTGTCAGGAGGTGCGGGAGTCTCCTCCACGTACATACTGGTGTCGTCGTCGCCAGGAGTGCCCGCCTCTCCATAGGGCACCTCGCTGTCGTCGTGGATAATCGATGACTGCGATCGGGGGCGATCGGGCTTCGGGGTGAGCTGCCTCGACTGCTGAGGCACTGGTGATGAGTACTGCTGCCTCTGGGGGGAGGCAGTAGAGGTAGATTGGGCTGCTGCTGCCGCCGAAGCGGACATCGAGCTGAGCCCTGGGTCGCGCCAAGGCGCGGTGGTCAACTTGTCTGTTGGGCGAGATCGGCTAGGCGGATCGCCACCAGACCCGGTCTTGGGAGGCATAGGGGTGTTATCTGTCGATTGGTAACTTAGCGCTCAGGAGCGCTCAACGAGGAGGAGCTGTGGGGGTCGATGTTGGTGTTGCTGAAGTAGATTCCCATGGTCGCACGAAGTGGTTACCGGAAAAGGAGGAGGTTGGGGATGATAACCGACATGGAGTCCTTACAGCTACATGCAAAACCCTAGGCTCATTTCGATATCTCACGACTTGCGCCTATGTTTGTGTAAACAACCGCTTTTGGTAGCCTGAATGTGTCATTGTTTGATCGTGACAGTGGCGTGCAAACAGCAACGGCACCAATTGATGACGCAACATGGACCTCTCGCCCCAAGCTCCCTCCATCGCTTGTGCGCTGCATCCATTCAGTTGTGTTCGCCGTTATAGCTTGTCCATACCAATGCTATGTCATGGCCAATGTTTTCAAGGTTGACCCTGACACCAATAGACTCGCAATGAGGGTATAAAGAGAGGGGAGGTAGTGAGCTCAAAGGTCAGCAAAGTTCCCTCTCATGTCTAACTATTTCAATCCAAACCCAACTTACTATCGAGAACGCCGTCAGCCTGGGCAGTTGGCTGCCTATCTCTTAGGCATGGGCCCTATGCCACCGCCGACTCAACAAGAAATTGCCGTTGCCACTGCTAACCGCATGCTGGATAACAGCGCGACTCCTGGCCCGGCTAACATCTATGACGATGATGGCGATGAAAATATCGACCCCCGGCTTCGTATTCAGCCAGTCCCTCAAGTGAATCAACCTCAGAGTGAGTCTCAAAACCTTGTTCCAATGAACTGTTGATTCCTATGATTATCTAGTCGGCCGAGTTTTGACCCGTATCCCAATCAATGACAAGGCCACGAGGGACATTGACGTCGACATTACCCTTCAAGACTTTGTTAGCCGCATATGTGCCAACATGGGTCTTGATCCTACAACTGCCCAAATCGGTTGGAAATTGAACGATGACGCGAAACGCGCACCTGCTCAACAGTTGGTTACTGAAGAGGACCTCAAAACTGCCTTTCGTGACCTCCTCAAATTGAAGAACAATCCACGAAGGTTGAAGGAGGTTGTTATGCAAGTTATCCACCTTGTGAGTCATCGTTAGTATTCCAAGTTATGTGTCCTCACAACTTTCATACTGCTTAGAACCCCCCACCGGTCGAAGCTCCAAAGAAGAAGACAGATGGAAATCGAACCACAGATTTTGCATATCGTGAGGAATTGCGAATTGTTCAAGAGAAACTCCGATGTGCCGAGCATCCAGGTCCGAATCGCTGGTGCTACGTCAGTCCTGAGAACCCAAATGAACACATTAGGCTGGGATTGGAGGTGGTGTCACTCTGGGCGCGAAAGCTTGTATGTCTTCCTCATTGCTTCTACTTTGATAAGAGTACTAACTGTTTGGTTAGAAAGACGATCCCGACGTTGATCGTGAGTGCGTCATACCACCTAACATCCTCTCTTTGGACCGTCTCCGTGAACGAGCACACCATAATGGTTTCAAGAAGACGACCGCAAATCCGACCCCGCAACCCATCCACGTCAATATCACTAATAACCCCCTTGCTGGCGCCAGTTCCGCCAACCAGCTTCCTTCTTCTTCACGTGGCGTTAAACGAGCAATTTCATACTCTTCTGATGACAGTACAGATTCCGAGTCTCTGACGATCTCCGATATTCTTGCAGAGCTGCATGTCAAATACCCGAAACTCAACTTCCCTCAATATGAAAACATTTTGGCAGAAAGGGGTATTGTTTATGCTGAAAGCGTGATGGATTTCGAGAAGAATTTTTACCTTGAGCTCGGGATTTCTGAAGGTGCCATTAGTCCGTTTATGAAGGGAATTGGTAGGGCATTGCACCGCGAGAAGAAGGGAAGAAGCGTGCAAGAGTTGGCGATAAGGAGAACCGACAGCATCTTGAAGAAAGTGTAGAAATATAATTATACAACATAGCCAGAATCTTTGTACCAACCAGCAATGTTATCCGGAGTCATTGACTCAAATACAGCTGACCATAACATCTCGTAAGGATCACAACTAGGATCCCCACTGAGCTCTCCCAAAACATAATCTCTATTGCTGCGAATCCACGCCTTCATCCCTGAAAATCCCTCTTCTATTGGATTGAAATCTGGAGAGTATGCAGGCAGATATCGAAGACGTCGGCCACTGTTATTTATATTCTTAGTATCAGTAATGGCAGAATCATGGCAATGGAATGATTTACCGTCCCTCAACAATTTCTCGGAGGTCTTCAAAGTGGTGTGCACTTGCATTATCAAGGACTAGGACGGAGTTTTTCTGAGGGTATGGATTCATTTTGTCAAGGAGTATATCCACAAATGATCTGAATTCTTCGGCTGTCCAAGAGGATGTAAGGATGTCGAGGTGTAAAACCCCATCGAGGCTGATAGCTGGGAGAATTGAATATCTTTGACCCCGAACAAAGTAGTCATGTCTGCGGGCGCGTTTCCCAGAAGGCGCCCAGGCGTTGGGCCGATTGGTTGTCAGATGATTGCAGGCAGCTTCATCGACAAAAACCAATGTCTTAGGTGGGTAGTTCTCGCCAATGTCCGCTTGAAACTCCAGCCTAAGCTCTTCATTACGCTCACGCGCAGGTCGAGTTACCTATATTTCAGTAGATTAGAAGGTGCTTGCGCTAGCAATGAACAATATTAACGTAGAGGAAACTCACCTTTTTTCGTGTAAAACCACGCCTATGAAGTGCTCTCGTAATGGTTGACACATCGACGTCGACATTATATGCAACGAAGAGAGCATACTGCAATTCTCGTCCATATATATCAGGCGTTCTCTCAACTAGACTTTCCAAATACTTCTCGATGTCAGAACAGTATAGTCAAGCTTTGGAATGCACATACAGATACTTCCAAGGATGACAACACCCTGGGCCGACCATTTTCCAAGGATTTACGAACTACTTCTCCTGTAGATTTCCAGGTACCCTTTATCCTGGCAACAGTCCTTCGGCATATTCCTGTCGCTTTCACGATGTCTTTCACCCTCATTCCTCGCAGCGACATTGTCAAAACAAGCTGCTTTTGCTCTTCTGGAATATAGCGGTAGCTCATAGTGGTTAAACAAAGGGGACTGTCCATTTCCTACACGACATCCATTACAGGTGGAGTGCTCCACACTCCCCGACACATTTACTACTGAAAAGAGGACCGTCACAGGGCGTGACCTCTCATGCTACCAAAAGCGGTTGTTTACACAAACATAGGCGCAAGTCGTGAGATATCGAAATGAGCCTAGGGTTTTGCATGTAGCTGTAAATGGAGATGGCCAGTGGCCCACACGCATGCAGACATTGGCAATCGATAGGAGCACCTCGACAGAGTGAGGGTCTCTATGTACAATCTTCTTCAGGTGGGACCAATTGACATGATCCGGACCTGGAGAAGAAAGACCAGAACACGCAGAGAGGGCCTCTGTGAGTTCCAGCGGAGAAAAGGGAACCCATTCCCGAGCAGGTAGCTGAGGAATGGAGTCCAGAAGATTAGCGTCATACGTTCGGTCTGACGCAGAATTGTACATGCCGTGCAAGGCATCCCACAAGGCAGGCATATCATTACAAGGCTCTCCACGATACTGGATGGCCTCGCTGGGAGGTAGCTTCCGCTGTTGAACCCAATTCATAAGGTCCCACGGGTGCTTGTTAACAGACGTGATCTCTGCGATCCGTTGATCGAAGAAGACACGCTTGATGCTCCGGACTACATTCCGGAAGGATTTCCAATTCTCGGCAGATCACTCTAGCCGATACCGGTGTATAGCATCTTGGCACTCCCGGTTCCACCAGGGCTTAGGTTGCTTTGTGATCGAAGACTCTTTAGCATGGGTATCCCACGCATCAGAGAAAACTGAGGCCACAGCTTGCGCCGCGGCCTCAATCTGTTCCTCGGAATTTAGTGGAGCAAGCAGGTCAATGACCCCCAAGCCCGAACTAATAGAATTAACAAACGCAGGAATTGCGTCTATAGGAAGCGACATCCAAACCGCCCCTTCAGGGGTGGGAAGGATGTCCAGTGTAGTATAAATCGGAATGTGATCTGACCTAAGCTGGTTTCGCGGGAGGCGAACAGTGGTATAGTTCAGCACCTGGTCAGGCGGAACGAAAGCCAGATCGGTCACCGTTTTGTGTTTGGTGCGATCTCTGGGAATGTGAGTGGGACCCGGATTGCCAAAAGCGGCAAGCTCGAGCCCGAGAATAGCTGCAGACTGCTGCAGCGATAGAGAACACCCCTCCCGAGTGGAACCAGGGTCCCAATCCGGAGAGTGCACGTTAAAGTCTCCCATCATCAAATGACAGCGCGGAAGCTCATGATCGTGATTCTTGAGCCAGTTAATGGCCCCATGATCAGAATCTGAATATACATTCAGAAGATAGAAGGTGCTCTCGCCCGAGGAGAGCGAGAGTACCATGATGTCGGGATGATCAATTACATCCCTACGTTGGGCCGGGCGATATCGGGTCAGCCTAGTCGAAACATAGGTCATGACCTGAGGGCGCTCGTCAGGATCGGCAGAGGGGCGCACCATGGCCAGCCAATCTGGGTGGTTGGGCGCTCCAATTACATCTTCACCCTTTCTGCTTCTCGCGGACGGGGCGGTTCTTATGTGCCTCCATGGCGGTTCTTGCACAAAAATGATATCATATATGTTACTACATGTAGATAGGATTACATCGAGGGACACCCCGTCCCTCGCCACGTTCCAGCTCATCACCCGCACCTCATCAAGCATCTGTGCCTGCATTAAGCTATGTTATGTGAGTGGAGTACCTGACGCTGAGTCCAAAACTCACGTACCTGGGCATATTTGGCATCGATCCATTCACGATCGTACTGGTTGTTCCAGAAATGACACTTCCTGTTATAAGGTTTATGCGCGCCCTTGCAATTAGGGCAACGCGGGGGGTGGGGGCAGTCCGTACCAGTGGGGGTGGGTGGTACTGGCGGAGTTGCCTTTGGATTTCCCTTGCAGCACCCGGAGGCAATACGGTGTACTGCCTCCTCGTGCGGCCCGGCGCAATGAGCACAGCGGGGCTGGGGAGCCCTGCATGCATTAGATGGATGGCCCCACCTCCAGCAATGAGTGCAGAGGGGGATGCCGACGCTGGGGCGGGCTGACACAATGCGGACAGCTCTGCCTCGGAACATGAAGGTCCTCCCGATGAGTTGCTTCGCGCGGGATCCCGACTGAGAGTCCCAGATGTTGATGAACGCCACGCAAGTGGTGCTCTTCGGGGAGTTGCGCTTAATGCACGGCGGCGACTTGAATGCCGCATAGATAGGCCAGAATGGCCATCTTCACCTTGTCGCCCGTGGTGGGAGTCCTATTGACGATATCGCCATAGGCAGGAAGGTCAAGCACCCTAAGGAAGGATGTCGATGCGGGGAGGCTGACCGTCACCTTGACGGTGTCAGATTCTGGCAAGATTTGGAGAACCCATCCACGAGCGATCGCAAGATCGTCATTGGTTGGGACTCCGGAGGTGGCAAGGGAGATGCCATCATATGCATGCTCCACAGACAGGACCCGAAGGGGCCTGCCCGCAGTATGGAAAGCCTTGTCGATGTTGTTGACAAGGCTGGTAAGTTTTGTATCATGCAGCTTCACATATGGGCCGCTGAACGTGATGAGGATCTGCTTTCGCGAAGGTCCTGCAGATGTGAACGAGGGGTTCCTCTTCTGCCTCTTGGCAGCTGAGGCTCATTCGTTGATGGCCGCCTGCATCGCAGGGACATGGGACAGAGGTGGATACCTACCAAGGGCACTAGTGCCCGTGGCAGGATCACGCTGCAACAAAGGGTTGGCCGCCGCAAGCTCTGCAAATGTGCGCTTACAGGGTTTCGGCTTGGTGGCAGTGGGGATGGGAGGCGGAGGCCTCAGGTAAGAATCCGCTGGCCTCTTGCGAGGCTGGCGGGGGCGAGCAGGGGCCTGCTTCAGAGCAGCCGAAGGCTGCGACGAAGCTGGACCCTCCTTGCCCTTGAGAGTCCCCTTGGGAGGGGCTGCTCGCTGCTTCCCTTTGCCGGAAGGCCTAGAGGGAACAGGAGTAGATGTGTCCATCCCAGTGTCGGACTCTGTTCCACTAGGGGCAGAGAAGGCACCAGAAGGGGCGGAGGGGAGGGCAGCATGACGGACTCTGGTGTCCTCCATCAACTGCACTAGGGTCTGAACCAGCTCGTGGATTTGGAGGTTCGAGTCGAGGTTATCCGTGATAAGATCTTGGATACCAGATGAATAGACAGCAGAAAACACGCTGGCTAGGGAAGAGGCGAACCTCTCAGACATTTGAGCATCAACAGCGTCCGCAGTATCGTACGCATGCGCACGAATCCACGAAGCTGCCGCGTTCATGATGCCGGTGAGGCGGTTGAACTCCCTCGCACGCTTATCCTTCTCCTCTGAGTCCTCAGTAGGAGCATGCGAAGGGGATCGAGTATCAGGAGGTGCGGGAGTCTCCTCCACGTACATGCTGGTGTCGTCATCGCCAGGAGTGCCCGCCTCTCCATAGGGCACCTCACTGTCGTCGTGGATAATCGATGACCGCGATCGGGGGCGATCGGGCCTCACGGTAAGCTGCCTCGACTGCTGAGGCACTGGCGATGAATACTGCTGCCTCTGGGGGGAAGCGGTAGAGGTGGATTGGGCTGCTGCCAAGGGGCGTGGTGGCTTAGCGGTTACTGCGTTGCCTTTAAGGGTGGCTGTGCACCATCCGAGAGGTTGTGGGTTCGATTCCTGCACATAGCAAGTACCATAAGCTTGTGACCTGGGTTCCATTCCGTGGAATGCTGATGTAATTCGTCTGCCGTTGGGCGCGTTGTCGGTGTCGAGTGGTCTGAGGGCCTGGGCGGACCACTGCGGTCACCTTTGGGCGACATGGGGGCATACTTTGGAGCTAGCATAAATCGTCCGCCATGTTGTGGGGCGTAGCAGGTGCACCGTGGGACGGTCTCCTCGCTGTAGTGAGCAATGGCCTAAGGGCCGCCGCAGGGGTTGGGCGCTATGAACACCATGTGGGAGGCCAGTGGGCTGTGGTGGGAGTGTCTGGGGTCCAAACGATTCCGTGGAATGCTGACTAAGGTTGAGCACCAAGGATAGTACCCCGCAAGGGGCCGAAAGGATAGGACACGATAAGATATCGGGTATAGGCCTGAGAACCATCCGACCCGGGCTAGGCTCCCCGCGAGGGACCTCAGCCGAAACCCGGGACAGGACACCCGACGCTGGGAATTAAGTGGACCCAGTCGTTAGTAGGAGTCTGTTCTCCCCGGCCGCACAGCCGGGGCGCCTCCTGCAAGACAGAGACTCTGGACATACTGGGGATCCGTGCTGCCGTTGCATGTGGGAGGCCTGTGGGCTGTGCGACATAGGTGTAAACGAACCGTATGCTGGGGACGGGAAGGTACGGCCGGGGTAGCGCCCGGTGTCGGCTGGGCCGTAGCAGGCTGAGGTAGTCCCTCTAACCTGGCTCGAGAGATCTATATCCTCTGTCGGTCTGACCCGGTATAATAAACCGTGTTCGGGCTTAAGTTGAAGCCGGGGTGTTGGCGCGCGATCGCGGGTAATCTGAAAGAAGGCAGTCGGGCCGAGTTCAGTTACCCATATGGGAGGTGCAAAGCCGTAGCTCGAGACGTAAATCGACCCTGGCCCTAGGGCAAAGCCGTAGCTCGGGTGTAAGCCGACCCTGGTGCCGTGTAAGACGCCCCTAAAAAAGGAGCAGCACCATATAGGAAGGCTTTCTGAGTGAAGGTCGACTGACTGGGCAGAGTTCGACGGATAAAGCTGGTCGTTGGTTGAGTAAGCGGGGTTCTAATCCCTGCCGAAATCCCGAGGTTCGCGCCAATAGGGCTCCCCACAAGGGGGGCCCTAAACTTCGTCATGACCTCGTCCTTGGATTTCCGGGTGTACCTGTTACACCGGATACCCCTCTATCTATAGCTTGGCTTAAGAGTAAAGCCGACACTGTAGCGGGGGATGCTTGGTCGACGGAGGTCGACGAGGTTCCCAATTTGCTTGGCTCCAATTTCTTGGAGTTAGAGGATCTAAAGGGTAATCCTCTCCGTCCGACCCCCGTTCGCGGTGGGCCGTGGCTTGAAGTGGGCAGCCGCAACTCTCAGTTGTTCACCCGCATGTGCCGTGTAATAACGAATCATGCTCCGATCGGCTCGTACTACGAGCGGTTCAAAATCGATGATCCACTTGCTCTCGGTTGTATGTGTGGGGTATATCCTCAGACGCGCGACCATCTCTTTGGGTGCCCGAAGCTCCCGATGCTACCTCACAGGGCCCCGCACCTAGTGTGGGGTCTTGAGAAATTTTTGACTGACAACGTTACGGCGTTTGCTTTCAACCGGCCCCCAGCCGGAGTCGGATGAGGGACTCTGGATGGGGGGTGATCCTAGGTGTCGTCGGGGCCTTGGCCCAAGACCTAGTGCCCAAAGGTGTTTCCAGTATGGTGTGATAAATCCCGCGAGGGCCGCAGCTGTGTTCGTTGCATGGCTTCGCTTGTGACTCTCTGAGTCTATGGCACGCATCATTTGGAGGACCCGCCATGGTGTAACGAGAACGTCGAGTTTGCCAACGAAGTGGGGAGAGCCGGGCAAGCTCTGACTTCATCTGGGTGACCTCCCTGTCCACCCTTTAATCCATATTTACCTTACGTTCGGTAGCGTTAACAACACTGCGCGTTTGTATTTCCTGGGCTGCGAGGTCCGCTATCTGGGTTTCAGGCTGCAGCGCAGTCTCGCCCGCGTCGCGCTCGCGCGCGCCGCATGCTCCCCTGCGAGCAACCAATTCCTTTCTTTTGCTTTGGGTATTGTAGCGTACTCGCTTGTATTAGATAGGGTCCGGACTGCGATCGTGCACCGGTATATAAATTGTTGATTTAAAAAAAAAAAAAAAAAAAAAAAGATTGGGCTGCTGCCGCCGCCGAAGCAGACAGCGAGCTGAGCCCTGGGTCGCGCCTAGGCACAGTGGTCAACTTGTCCGTAGCGTGCGGTCTGCTGGGCGGATCGGCGCCAGGCCCGGGTTTAGGAGGCATTGGGTAGTTATCTGTTGATTGGTAAGATAGCGCTCAGGAGCGCTCAATGAGGAGGAGCTGTGGGGGTCGATGTTGGTGTTGCTGAAGTAGATTCCCATGGTCGCACGAAGTGGTTACCGGAAAAGGAGGAGATGGACTTTAAGCACCCAACCAGAGCCAATGGCCTTTTCTCCAGGTGGGAGATCAACTAACTCCCAAGTGCCATTCTGGAGCAAAGTATTGTACTCTGCATTTGCAGCATCATGCCACTTGTCCACATCGTCGCCCTTCATTGCCTGCCTGTAGTTGCGAGGATCTGAAGTCGACGCAGCACCAGGAAATTGCACATGCTCAAGACCATCATCATGAGCTGCATCATCGCTTTCCTCAACTGGAGGTGGCAGAGCAGGTGTGACTTTCCACCATTCACCAGGTTGCTTAGAAACACGCGTAGAGCGTCTGGGCTGCGGTGGTGGTGTAGGAGTGCGAGGTGCAGGTGCAGGAGGCTGTTCTGGAATAGGCGGTACCACAGGCAGCTCAGGAGGAGCATCAGGCATCTCCTCCTCTTCCGGTAACCACTTCGTGCGACTGTGAGAAACAACTTCACCAACACGAACATCATCCCCCACAGCTCCTCCTCGTTGAGCGCTCCTGAGCGCTACTCTACCAAGCTATTAGCAATACCCCAATGCCCCCCAAGTCCGGGTCTGGTGGCGATCCGCCCAGCGGATCTCGCGCATCGGACAGATTGCCTGGTTTTGCGCCTAGGCGCACTCCTGGTGGCTCCTCGTCGTCTGCTTCAGCAGCGGCAGAAGCCCAATCTCCTGCGTCTCCCTCTCCTCAGAGGCAGACATACTCTACCTCAGTCCCTCAGCAACAGAGGGACAGGACCCCCGTCAGTGAGTGCGAATGCACTCCTGTCTTTACTCCTTCAGCCTTGCCTCCTGAGCAAGACCCCTCCTATTACATGCGCGACGAAGACATCATCCTCGACTTCGAGGAGACGCCTCTGCCCTTATCTCAACAGACAGCAGAGGATGCCCTGGAGGGTGAGCTCACTTCTGCTGTTGACGACCAATCTCGGGCCCTGAGGGCTGTTGTTGCATGGATGAGTGGTAACCCTGATTCCTCCGATAACGCCCTCCAGAGGCCTGCTACCGATTTTGCTGCTGCGGTTGCTGCCATTGTGGCGGCATCCTATTCTACTGTGATGCGGAGTCGTCTGCCATGGAGACTGACACCACCTCACGCCCTCCCCCTCCTCGTCAGGATAAAGGGAAGGGTAGAGCCCCCACGAGCAAGGTGGGGCCAGCTTCGTCGCAGCCTTTGGCTGCGCCGAAGCAGGGCCCTCCTGCTCCCCGCCAGTCTCGCAAGAGGCCGGCGGATTCTTACTTGAGGCCTCCGCCTCCTATCCCTCCTCGACCTAAGGGTTGGAAATCTGGTGTTCCTTGGAGCGCCGGTCCCCGTAAGCGCACGTTTGCTGAGCTTGCGGCGGCCAACCCTTTGTCGCAACGAGATCCTGCCATGGGCCCTAGTGCTCTTGCCAGGTATCCACCTCCGCCCCGCGTCCCTGCGATGCAAGCGGCCATCGATGAGCGGGTCTCTGCTGCCAAGAAGCAGAAGAGACACCCCTCTTTCACCACTGCTGGCCCATCTCGCAAGCAGATCCTCCTCGCGTTTAGCGGCCCCTACACGAAGCCGCATGACACGAAACTCGTCGACCTGGTCCACAAGATCGACAAAGCTTTCCGCGACGCAGGCAGCGCCAATCGGGTGTTGTCCGCCTCGCACGCATACGATGGCATCTCTCTTGCCACTTCCCTTGTATCCACCCAGAGCGATCTCGATATCGCCCGAGGATGGGTGCATAGAATCCTTCCGGAGTCTGACACCGTCAAAGTCTCGGTCAGCCTCCCCTCTTCCACCTCGTACCTCCGGGTGCTTGACCTACCTGCTTACGGCGATTTCGCCAGTAAGACCCTCACCACAGGGGCCGAAGTGAAGATGGCAATCCTTGCCTCTCCACTCGCCATCTTTGCACCTTTCAAATCCGAGCCTCGGATTAAACGCAACTCCCCGGCGAGCACCACTTGCGTGGCGTTCATCAACATCTGGGACTCTCAGTGGGGAGCCCGCGCGAAGGCTCTTATCAACAAGACCTTCATGTTCCGTGGCAGGGCCTACCGCATTCTTGCGGCGCGCGCCAACCCCGGCGTCCCTCTTTGCAATAGATGCTGGAGGTGGGGCCATCCATCTAACGTTTGCAGGGCTCCCCAGCCCCGCTGCGCTCATTGCTCCAGGCCACACGGGGAGGAGGTACATCGTATCGCCGCTTCGTGTTGCAAGGGAAATCCCAAGGCAACTCCACCTATCCCACCTACTCCCGGTGGGGTGGACTGCCCTCATGCCCCGCGCTGCCCTAATTGTGTTAAAACTGCCTGCACATGTCTCCAAGTTATCTTATCTTATCTTATCTTATCTCTTATCTTATCTCTTATCTGCACTTCCTCCTTTTCACTTGTTGTGCATTTGTAGATTAGATTCTTATCAAGTTCTAGATCATCTCTAGATGATCTCCAGATCATTTCTAGATCCTTTCTATTTAGTATATAAAGTCTTTTGACATTTGCCAGAAGTCCTTAGTTACTCACTCTGGACTTCAGGCAAGTAGTTAGTATTTTGCCCAATACAATTAGTTACTCACTCTGGACTTCAGCTTACTATAGCTCCTGTGTCCCTCGCTCCGAGTTGCTCATATTTGGCGCACAGCTGCGTCACACGTTCCCGCGCTTGCCACCTTTAACAGGTTATGGGCCCCGCGCTCTAAGCGCTTCAAACAGGTGTTTTGCGAACGAAATCTATTAGTAGTTAGCTTTCATCAGGCATATTACCTCTCATTACTTGTAAACCCTTGCCAGGCCCGGCCTTATATTGCCGCTGCTAGTAAGGACGAGCTTGCACGCCATTAGGGCTGAGTTGCGCTCGGAACAACCGCCTGGACTCCGAGTTACATACACTTTTATATAGTGTTGTCTAGAATACTCTAGTTTACACTTTCATTTCATTTCCGAGTTCGCTGCACCTACTGCGCACGGAACGCCGTACAACTCATTTACACATATCCGGACACTATTCCGCATATCCCCACCGACTTGCGCTCCTCCGCTCTCCACGGATCCCTCGCAATCATGTCTTCTTTACACATGCCCCAAATCACTAAATTGAATGCTTTCAATTATAACACTTGGTCCGGTGATATGCAGGCCTGGCTCCGTGCAAACGGCGTCTGGCGCATTGTAAACGGCACATCTACCAAGCCTACACTCCCTGCGACGCCTACAGCAGAGGAGACCAAAGCATTTGATGACTGGACGCTTAAATCAGACAAAGCGTCCGGAATGATGTATATGCTTGTAGAGGATGATCAGAAGATTCATTTTAACGGAATTGAGGATGATCCGGTCAAGATCTGGACCGCTCTGCGCGATATTCATCAGCAGAAGCGTCCGGGCGCACGCTTTAATGCCTATGACGACCTATTCTCCATCCGGAAGCAAGAGGATGAAACTCTTCAGACTTTGATGAATAGAGTTGATACCTCCATTCGCCGCATCCAGGACCTGCGCCCTACCGGATTTGACCTTGCCAAGCTCGATGATGAGCTCGCATCCATGGCAATGATCCGCGCGCTTCCGGACGAGTACAGCACCTTCGCTTCATCTCTGTTGCTTATGGACAAGCTTGACAAGTCCGCAATTCAGCAGGCATTTGTCACAGAGGAAGCGCAGCGTCGCCATCGCGCTTCGGACGCTCCTACCATTGGTTCCGCGCTCTCTACATCATCTGCACCTCCCGCGCTCAAATGCACTTTTGTGGCATGTCCAATCACACACAGGACAAGTGCAACCGCTTTATCAAAGCGCAGCAGAACGCGCAGGAGAGCGTGCGAGAATATCGCAAGAAGGGCAGAAAAGCGAACAAAGCGCAGGAGACCACTCCAAAGTCCGAGGAGAATGTTACAGAATATGCTGGAAATGCGAGTGCTCTCTCTACCTATGATCCATCCACATTGCAGAGTGATGCTGACTTCCATTGGCTTGCAGATACAGGGGCCACTTCTCATATGACCCCTCATCGTCACTGGGTGCGCAATTACACGCCATATCGCGTCCCAGTCAAGCTAGCAGATCACACAATCATCTACTCTGCAGGTATTGGTACTGTATTGTTCAGTCCAATTATCAATGGAAAGGGATCTCGTTCTGTAGAGTTAACCAGAGTCTTGCATGTACCCCAACTCCGAAATAATCTATTGGCCTGTCTTTATCTCACAAAGCGCAAACATATCAAACTGGAAGTTGATGAAACTACCATGTACTTTAAACGCGCTCAAAAGACACTATTTACGGCCAC
>JADNRV010000200.1:0-88847 GCA_015499995.1 Flammula alnicola | reverse complement strand
CGTCGACGCCCCAGGGCGCCGAGCAAGTTAAAGTCTCCTGCAGGATAATCCTTACGATAACTTTAAGGCCCCCTATTGGACGTTGATCAGGGCCGGTCGAGTCGATCGGGTGGCCAGACTGGCCAGACCTATCGCACGCACTTCTCTTTCAGCCCTTATAATCAGCAAAGATCGATTGTCATCTGTCAGTGTATATGGTCTGTCAGGAGAGACTACTTTAAGCCTCAAGTTCAAGTTGCCTGGTATCAACTTGAACTTTGAAAGATGCCTCAGCGCTCAGCGCTGCAGAAATGCAACGTCGAGCATGAATGGTACCCACATCCCCGCTGCTTACCCCACATTGCCTCCGGCAGCACTAGCACACCCCGCACCCCGCATAAAATAATATTCGACTGGCTTCGCAGAGTTCAGACTAACCGGCTACTTAGTTTCCCGATCCGCAGAGTTTTTGACTGCCGTGCGCACGTACAACGCAGGTAGTATTAGCCGTACGTAGCGCTATCTGCTTCATAAGCTTTGAGCTTGAGGCCTTGATGTCCGATGCTGGGTAATATTTATTACAAGGCTGGGGTATGGTATGTAGAGCAGAATGGCAGATGACTGAACACTGCGAGATTTGTGCGAGATCTCGCAAGTTTGCATTTCCCGCTGGACCAGCACGAGTACGGATCATCCCATCCGAGTGTGTCTGCAGCGACATGATGGATCTACATTATATGAACGTTTTCCGTCAACCTCCTTTGTTTCCTCGTCTGGGCAGCTGCCAACGCGGATCACACGATAGGCGATAATGGTAATGGTACCCCTCCACGCCGGAACGACGCGGCCCGCTGCTTGGAAAGCTCCATTTTTTTTTCTAGTATGAGTTAGCGCGTAATGTATTGCAAAAAATGCCGCCTTCCGTGGAACGCCCGTCTCCATTTCAGCCCACAGCCCATTGGTATTCGCCCTGATTATGATAGAACCTTTAACGCGTTGTCTAGACGAACAATAACGAACGATGGCGTGCCGTACGTACACTACACACCCGCCCACCAGGCTCATCGCACGCACCCCGTGCAGCTGCCGACGGGTGAGCCTGAACGATATCTTCGACCGGTTATCAAGCAAAATTTGACTGATGCTGAAGGATATTAAGTATGCGTGAATGGTGCGGCCCGACGAAGATTAGCCAAGTCAGCATGTGACTGCCAGTCCAGCACATTTGTCCGCCGTGTCAGTCGAGTAGCATTACGCAGATGCTCCATGCGAAATGCTTCAGGATCATGACGTGCGCGTAATGCGCACTATACTGAATGGTATGTATTCGATTCAGAGATCCGATGAAGTGCCTTTGGCCTATACTCATTCTAGAATCCACAGGATTTACGCGTTCCACAACCCAGACTTCCTCTTCCTCACAGTATCCGAGTGAACGGGCCGTGCGCACTAGCCAGCTGCCACTGAGCTACTAGTAACCTCGTCATTCCTTGAGTTCCACCCTGTGGTACTTAAGTCAATGGGAATTCAAAAGAATGAAATGGGTGGCAATCTTAGCTGACATTCTGAATGTTAAAGAAGAGTCGTCCTTGTCATTCTCAATTTTGCCTCCAGCCATACATTCAGAAGTTATTTAATTGTTGGCGCCATGTATGCTTTGCGCGGTGGAGAGTCGAGACTCTCAACTCAACTTAGAAAGACGTTCCCTGGTATGTTTTTTTTGCTTATCCTTCCTCCGAGCTCAAACCGGATCGGGCCTCCGAATTTCATTCCACTCCAAGCTGCTAAAAATTGTGATCATGATGGCACTCTCTTTTATATAGGCCATCATCGATCTCAGATCTGTGGTCATCAGGAACCAAACATGCTAATCTTGCTGACGGAGGCGCCTCTTGAAATAAATAACAAGGTCCGGCGCCTAAAAGGTTCCTAGAGCTTACTTATACCAATATTTAATTTATTAGACCCCACTCAACCCGGTGCTTCTTGTCCTGCCTGTCGCCGATCATCTTTATCTATTTTTTGACCGATGAGCAATAAAATACGCCCAATATAGATGGAAACTCAGCCTTTTCTTCAACTATCAGACAATGATATCAAGAATTAATATGTGCTCGCTCTAGGATGGTTACTAAGAATATATGAGAGCTTGTCAAGGCTACCAAGTCGTCCTGCGCAGCATGTCAAGGTCGACGTCGTTATAGATATGAATATGAGCTTACATAGAAGTTAGCGCCCTGATTACGACCTCAACGTCCCAGGTGCAGGGCTGCAGCATGCCCGGTTAATTTTATACCCTAATATATGGTTACCCTCCTTCATAAAGTACACTTAAGTAAATGTGAAAGCGGGTGCAGGCGCCGGACGGTCAGGGAAAGGCAGGGCCCGAACGGCGGGCCCGATTCAGTAAGGGCGCTTGCGACTTGTCGGCAACCGATCAGGTTTGGCGACCGCCCTGCATGCCATAAAACCTTTTTCATCGATGAAGTCCACCGTGCGTCGGCACTCCGAGGAGAATAAGTTGACAACTGCATTGAAGACACCAGGGAAGGATGCGCAAGCCAGGGTAGAGATCGGCACACAACTGCTTAGTATGCAGTGCCGGGAGCGCGACGCGCCCATCGGACGCGCCTCATAAATCCATAACGGTCCACGGGCCGTTGATAAATGTACCAACGCACCAGTGTAGTGGGTCCGATTCCCTTTCATCCCAACTTCGACCTTCACTACACACGTCAATAAGACCCTTGATAATAGTTAGGAAGGCGCCGCTGGAGGGGTGTAGGAAATGTGTGATTCAGAGTTTTAAAATTGACCACTTTGCGCTGATAGATGAAGGCTTTTGCGAAACAAAGTTCATGATTCTGTTCAGACAAAATGTGCCTGTAAATAATAACATAGACGATGTATTGGAACAGGTTATTTTCAGATGGAGGGTCCAGGGTGAGGTGCTTCCCTAGGCTTCCTCTCCAAGGCCAGATACGTCGTTCTGGCCTTCCTGTTGCCGGTTGGCGATAGATCAAGTTATGGCGACGCGTGTTGCTTATCAGAAGTGTTCACTAGTGTGCGAGCGGCCGAGCGGTCGGAAAAATGCCTCGTTCACTCTTTTGTCGGATCCTTTGTAATTTGGATACTTCCAATCTGCGACCAAGGAACCTTTTATTATCCCACTGAATAACTCCAGTCAGGCCTGTTTACGTACGTAGTCCGAGCAATAGCATGTCGTTAAGTACAAGTTGTGCCTCTCGGTACCGAAAGTGAATGAGCTTATTATTAATAAGTTATTATGAAGCGACGCCTTGCGACCGTGCGATAAGTTCGACGATGTCCCAACTCGGGATTTTGTGCCTGCCTCACGCCAACCTTACGTTGCACTATATACACATTGTTAATGGGAAGTTGAACGTTGCCGATGGGTGAATTGACTCTTCAAGAACCCCTCAAAGAGAATCTGTTATACTATGTATTGCAGCTTCAGAAAGGGCTCAGGAAATTCAGCGAGACCCACGCTTGGTAAGGCGCACTCAGACTGATAATCACTATGGAAGAGGTTGTGAAGAAATCTCCGTGTTTCAATTACTTACCAGCGGCAATGCAACGCATAATTTAACGTTGCATCCCTGTCGTTTTTGTGGTTTACTTGCATGTTACTCCAATGTTACTCAAAGGCGCATGAAAAGTGCAAAAATAGATTGATAAGAGGCGCAGTCCAGGGACACCGAAGCTAAAGTTAGCACAAAAAGACGTTAAACCTAAACAGCACCGCCAATTTCAACCGCGATATATGAGGCTAGCATACCTTTTTATTTCACAGAAAGACGAAGACCATGGACACCTAGGACTTGAGAAATACGCATTCAAGCTGTATAGAGAATGATCCAGAGGCTATCTCAATACACTGATACCCACCATGTACCCTTCATATACACATGCTCCAGACATATAAATAACAGCCCAATTTTCTCTCCACCATAACATGTGTGCGACCATGTAGCTATAGTCCTTGATTTCACGTTTGTGCTCATTTCTGACATGCCAGACGCCGCGGGCCGGTTGTTTGATGTTTTGGTAGTCTGATCATGAGGGTGGACGAACTCGGATGACGATGTAATTGCGCCTTATTTCAGCACCGCCTGCTTGGGTATATCCTGTATATGTGCCAGCCGACTGCACGGAAATCTATTCAAGTGATAGAGATATGTAAGTTTCAGACACTACTAGGTGTCGAGTGACGAGTGACATTATTGATGTGGCGCAGTGACCGTCGCTGTGGTGTATCACATCGGTGAATCCACCGAATACAGAGCGCCCGTAGAACATCTCAGGATGTCTTCGCTTTGACATTTAATTACATACTGGATAAGGATTTTCCGGCTCCTACCTCTGATCGTGATATGGCCTCTATAATATATATAACGCATTCCAGAAGACTCCGATGAACGCTTGCAGTGACTCAGCTTGACCCAAGACCGCAAGGCCTCTTACATCCGAGGACCTTGGAAATGAGAAGAGTAGTCATGGAAAGAGAAGAATATTGCATCTCTCCCAAGTTCAGTTTAAATACCGATAACCGCACCTTAAGGGAACTCAAGAGAGTAGATTACAATATGCCCAAACGTTTCTCAATCACGCGTAGTACAACCGTGAGTGGTGAGGAGGTGTGGTGGGAGAAATATTGAGCTTGAGGGATGTAAAACGGTGATTGTAGGGGGAAGGGCAGTCAACACCCGTGGGCTAGGTAACTGTCCCTCATTTGCAGCAAGCTACAAATCAGCCTTGGAATTCGGTATCAGGCAGAGTACTAAGTGCGATGACGCTGATCTAATTCTAAATTCGGTACTCCCTCCACTGGCAGTACTACTTCTGCTTGAGAGTTGATCGGCTTTAGTTCTCCCCAAGTACCCTCTGATTATTCCGGGAACGGCGGTTCTCCCGCGTGAGTTCAATATGACAGATTTTCTGCCAGTGGATCTTCTCTCTGGGAATTGGAGGCGTTGCGTGGGTGTTTTCGTGGATATCTTTGTCTGTCTGCTTCCGCGCTGCTTCGTACCGGGGCATATGGGACACACATACGGTGCCTATTCAACCTTCGATGTCATATCTTTTTAGAAACACATTGAGGAGGTAAACGGGACAGAATGTTAAGCGGAACCAATCATCCACGGCTCTCCATTTTGAGCATGACCCACTTGATTAGCAGAGAAGATATGGATATACAGATTATTGAGATAATATTCTTGTATGGAGACAAAAATATCTGTTTGGTAATGTCACTAGAAAATAAAATAGTCTACCTGATCGACCTTCTCCAGAGAAGTCAGTCATGATTCACGACCGAGATACACAGAATGAATCGTGCTTATAAAGTTTCAAATTCCACGCCCTTGAGAGCTCGATACTTCAATCATCAAATAGACAGGAAGGGAAAAAAAGAGGGCGAGGAAAGATCGACAGCCCACTCGTACATCAGGAGAACTTAAGAAAAATAATCCGGCCCACAATTTGTACCAGAGACTGACCTCTCATTCAAGTCGGATGTTGATCCGAACTCTGGATATACCTTAGATCTTGAAGCTGAGGTGTACTCCGAGCCTGTCAACCTGAAATACTGTAATTAGAAGGACGGGAATTAACGCCTCGATCAGAACTCGAACTCGGGAAATAGTTTTCCGGAGAATACAAGCTTCCAAAACCAAGGTCCAGCCTCATTCAGCCTTCGCCTTCGCCCATCCGTCGCAGCTTTGCGAGCAAATTATATGGGACGGATATCGGCAGCATTGACGGGCCGTTCTATCCCGCTCAAGATTTTAAACGCCACGATGCTTTTTCTACTCGCGAGTAGACTTGAGTCAGTTCCGTCGTTTACGGTCGAAGCACTTCTAGAAAAAAGACAATACGTTGATTTTTTACTTGGAATAGAAGGTGAGGACCAAGAAAGTGGGGACGATCTACAATACCTCGTTAAACGTTTACGAAACGCGTCCCAGTCTGGCAGTCAGTAACGACAAATTAATGAAAGCCTCCCCGCTGAGAGCTTGACTGAGTTTCTGGTTCTCGTGACGGTGATTCTTCCCCTATCATAACAGGGTTGTTCGTGATATCGAAGAATAGGATTCCGATATCGACCATATGAATGCCACTCGGTGTGGAAAAGGTGGGGAAGGGCAGAGACAGGAAACACTCACAAGTTGGGGGTAAAGGGAAGATTAAGATCTGGAGGGTGTCCTTGTCATTCTGCGAGAGGAATATATATTAGTTCAGGGGAAGCATTGTGCGGGTAGAATACCGACCTCCTCTTTTACCAGGACAGAGGACCACTGGCAGGCACACGCGCGGATGCAACTCGGAGAAACTCGAGAGGGCGCATATCTGCAGGTTCGTCGGGCTTGTCTTCTCCAAAAGAAGGCCTCAAGTAATGGCCAAACATCATTTGCGATCCTAATGAAAAATGATATTAGTTGACAAGCGCATCAGAAGAAGCGTGGAAGTAGAATGAGAACTCGGCACAGCGGGCCAGATTTTCCTGGGCGTGGTGATAGAGTCTGTCACTTTCTACGCTGACGAGAAGTAAATGGGATTCATCCATTCTCAGAACAAATGAAGTAAGATAGAAGGGCATTCTGCAGACGCACAAATCAGGTGGCATGTACTTCAAGCCCCTACACTGAATAAAAGAATTGAGTCGGGCGACTTTTCGTCAAACATCTTACCTTGATCCCACTACTGATCATGTAGAAATGAATGGGTTGACATCCCATAGTATCGGAATATCATCGTCTAGAGCATCCTTCTTCTCGCCAATAAGAAAGAAAAACACGCGTTCGGCTTTAGCCATTGCAATCTATTGAAAAAGTCAGCATCAACGTGATTTGATTCTTCGCACCCAAAAACAGGGCAAGAACGCCAAACAAGGAGTATGAAGTGGTACATTTGATAATTTCATGTGATGAGACCCTTCACAAAAATAGACACCGTCAAAGTAATTAAAAGCCGGACTTGCCTTCCATTCGACACGATAATGACCTTGTAGGGTCGAATAACCCTTCTTGAGGTGGGTCGCTGGGAAAACTCTGCAGCTGACACTCTCTTCTGAATCTTACATGAACGTCAATCGACTATGAAAATGTTATGCTACCAGATTTGCTTACTTCTGACTAAATACATCTGTTCGGCCGTTGAACCAGTATCTGCAACGAGAATATCGTTGTTCGCATACTTATCTCCAGCGGAGAGATGATGATAGGGTTGCGTGAAAGGAAGTCGTCAGATTCAGCGACAATCCGCTCGACCATGAGCCATATGAGTGTGCCGTTCCTTGAGAATTTACTGGAGGAATGGCCGTAGAGTTACAGTCTGTGGGCAAACAAATTCAATACAAGAAATTAAGCGTCCAGGAAAACCTCATGATACGACTCAGCCATTAAAATTTGTGAGAGGGAAGTTAGAAGGCATACCTTAAGTTTGAACCCAGATGATACCACCCTCGTTCTTAGTCTGTAAAAAAAAAACACTGGATTAGCCGAAGACAGAGTAGCAGCGTTTTTACGACGCTCGGCTCACCACCTCGACAGTGAGCTGGGAACACGACTTAAGGATTGCAAGCCCTCTCATATACTGCTCAAGAAAATAGAATAACTAGTTTCTGGTATGGAGATGTGGGAAGAGACAAAACATTGACAGTGCCCGAAAAGAGGGATGTATCGAGGATGTCATACATGATTCAGAGGTGTTTGCGTTGAATGGTGGCAGCCGTTATCGGCGGTTGTTGCATTTAACACTGGTGACAGTAGAGCACTTATTAGCTATCCATAACCTAGTGTCTGTGAACACCTTCGATGCGAGGAAAAAGACATTTGTAGCAAAAATTTATGGAAAAGCTCACTTTACTCGCACAGTGGTCTCTGCAATAGTCTGACCAGTTTTATGGGCAATTCGATTTGGCGTAAATCCGTCTGATATGAAAAACCTGTTGAAGCGACATTGGACGGGCGCCTCAAAGGCGACACGGTTGCTTCGACTCCCAGTGCCCATCTGCGGCAGTTGAAAGACAACATCATTGGGGGGTAGCGTAACTTACGACGGGTACTGCCGAAAAATTGGCCGGTTGTATGAGCATATTCGGCCTCATCAGAGCAGAAACTTACATGCCTGCTTGAAGCTGGAGGTCCAATAGTTGCTCGTCGAAATCAGCTCGGAGTTTCGTAAAAATATCCACCTCCCAAAGGGCGGTTTGCAGTGTGAGAACTTTCATAAGCCGGTAAATTACAGTAATGCCGAAATAACGGAACATTCCGACCAGGACTGAATCTTCGGATGTCCCCTTCTTCCTTGTTCAAAGTCTACATCATCTGGAGACGTTGTTTTCATTAAATTTGGCCTGCTAACGCCCGTAAGGGTTGACACCGCAACCGCAAAGATATCTCTCCTTGAAATCCGAGCCGAAATTGCATGCCTGCTTCCAACATCGATCTGAAATGGGTTGCTGCACCCATGGTGAATCAGTCAGATCTCCCCTTCAGGCTCCTTGTGCGTAGCTATGGCGCGACAGTGGCATATACCCAGATGTATCTTCCAGAGAAGCTTCTAAATGATCAAGAGTACTTAGAATATCACATCCGCGACCTCACTCAGGGAGGACAGGACGAATCTAATCGTCCAGTAGTTGCACAGCTGTGCGGAAATGACCCTCAGGCCATTGTGGATGCCGGGCGTAGGATACAAGGCTACTGTGATGCAATTGGTGAGTTCTTGACTTGATATTGGAAGATAACCCATGACCCATGGAACCCATAGATCTCAACGTCGGCTGTCCACAAGAAGCGGCTCGAGATGGCCATTTCGGTGCATACCTATTGGGACAAAAAGACTGGCAGTTGGTACAAGACATTGGTATGCCCCCTACATGTTCCAGAAAATTTTAAATATATATCTATTTATCCGTATTGCTAGTCTTTGCCATGTCGAATTCTTTTACGGTGCCAGTTTCCGCAAAATTGAGGCTCTGCCAACCGTCTCCGAAAACCCTGGATCTTGCGGAACGACTAGAGGCATCTGGCGCATCTTGGATCACCTTGCATGCTCGCACCATCTCTGCTCGGAGACGACGCCAGGGGGCAGCTGACCTGACCGAAGTCAAAAGACTCAAGGATCATTTGCGGATACCTGTCATCAGCAACGGGAATGTGCGCCGGCCCAGCGACCTGCAGGAGATCCTGCTTTCGACGGGTGCCGATGGACTCATGGTTGGAGAGACCCTGCTTGGCAACCCATGGTAGGTGGCGCATCTGCCATTAATCGCTTGTGAAAACCTATCGACGAGGGACTAAACTCGGTCTGGACTCTCTTTTGGTAGCCTGTTCGCGGGAACAACCGCCATTCCAGATCCCGTGGATATATCACTGGAATACCTAGCCATCTGCAGGGAGTACCCTGGAACGACAATGTCAACGATCCAAACTCACATACGACATTTCGTGGAATTTCAGTGGTGCGTCGCGGCATTTCTGGGGTACCCTTGGGTCACACAATTCTGAATCATTCGTTGTCGAATGTTCCATCACTTCTAGCGGTCGGAGACCATGGTTCCCAAAATTCCGAGCCGCCCTAGGGGCGACAAAGTCTCTGGACATGGTAGAATCTCTATTGAACTCCAGACTCGAGCGATGGCGTGGTCGACCTCCGAGGAATGCGCATCACGAGAGCCATTCAGAGACCCTAACTGACGAGGACATGGGTAAAGAAGTATCTACGGTCCGTGGTGAAGAAGACTTGGACTTAGAGTTTTAAATCTGTCATCCAAAGGAGATGTCTTTTTCCAAACGTACTTCGGATGTCGGAAAAGAAAAACTCTTTATCCGTCTTGGGCATGACAGCATGCGTTTCATCTTTCAATCCACTTCTGTGGACGCAATAAATGCTTATAGTTGAGTCTTCTCCCATGAAGATCCTTCCGTCTCTCTAGTGACATTTCGCATCGTGCAATTAGGGTGCTTCGGCTTGCTCTGCCAAAGGCAGTACATGATGTGGGGTTCGATAACAGAACTCTACCTCTGTGACCCTTAAGGAACTTACAGGGCAAGCACTCCATGAGCACGTCCACATCTTTCTTTGGTTTTTCAAGGACGATTGGTGACGTGCGATGACGATAATTGCTTATTCTACATGCTTTTGAGTTCGAGTAGTACATAGCTGACAACATTATATACTAAATAAATGACGGAACGAAAGATAACAGGGAAAAATAAGAAGCTAAGAAGCCTGGTGTTTCGTTCGCTTGCTACATCGTCAACACTTCCACGCGTTTGAGTTTTCCAGACTGACCACGCTAAATAAAAACAGAGCCCCAAAAGTCAGTCACACGTACTCAAAACTTAAAAACCAAAAAGGCGGAGAAGCGACGAACCTTGAGAAGCAGCAGTCTACAATCATCCATCATGACATCCGTCACCTCAAACATCTCTCGGCTGACAATCTCCATGTAAGGCAACGAGCTCACGATGTCTTTCGTGAACACGCCCTTGACAGGCGTCGTTGTGGGATCTGTCACGAGGCGGGGTTGGCGCCAGTGTAGAGTGAAGGTGTCCTTGCTGTTCGTCCGCTCCGGAATGAGAGCCCCTGCTTTCTCCGTGAAGGAGTAAGGGTTAAAATCTCTGACGCGCAAAAACCGCCCTGGCTGAGGGGTACCATCTCCATCTCCATCTGCATTTCCGTCTCCACCTCCACCTCCATCTCCGTCTGCATCTTCATCTCCGTCTGAGTCTGTACCTTCACTTTGGCCTGCATCTCCACTTCCACTGGAGTTAGAAGATTGGGAAGATTGGATTCCGGTTTGCGCGATCGCCGGTTGTGATGCAGTTTGTTGTGAGGAACTCGATGAAGCTGCTGCTGATCCATTGATCTGCGTCTGTGCAGAAACAGACACATGACTGGCGTCATTTGCCACCGCGCCATTCGTCGTCGGGAATGTGGGCAAAACGCTTGGGGTCAAATGTAGCATGCTTGCAGGCATGGGAATCGGGCGATGTTTCAGGGTCACGCTGTCCACGGTCCGCATTCCATAGATGGCATGTTGCCAGTCAGTGCTAAGACATTCCTCGAACCAACGGGTGCTCTGTGGTCCCCAGACCTCCCAAGGAATATCTGTGTTGGGTGGTATAGATGTTATTGAAGATGTAGCAGGGCGTACGCGACGCCCGGGAGCTGGCCGAGAGGTAGGAGTCCAGTCTTTGACTTTGGGAAGATTCATGCGAGGTGCATGAAATCCGCGGACGGTCACCCCAGGCCCAGGGTTAGTCGGAGGTCGATGATCATCAAAGGTTGGGAAAAGCGGGTAAGACAGCAGATGTCGATCGCCATCTGATATTGGGAAAGGAGGTGGAATGAATGGGTTCGCGTCAGTACGCAAAGTAGACTCGGAAGAAGATTGCGAGAGAGCCCCGTGTATGGGTATCTCTATGGGTACCGGACTTGTTGAAGAGCTACTTGCAACAGGAGAAGAACTAGAATTGGCCGAGGAATTCGCATTGGTCGCGCTTTCCGGTGATCGCTTTTTGGGGGTAGCCATTGAAGATTGCTGTGCTTGAGCTTTGGCAATCCATTCAGTCGGAGGATTGAGCAAGGTTTGTAGGTTTAAAAAGAACACGAAGGAATTGACATGGGCATTTTCTTCGCCGGCTGGATTGAAAATATAGAGGCAACATGCATGCATGCGCTCATCGGGGCGAGGGTAGTACGTTTGCTTTTTGTTTCCGATTTCTGCGCCTTGCGTTGAGTCGTTCCAATGACGTGGAACATAACCTGGGGCTGGATTACTGCTCATGGAGATGTACCAGTACATGTATCCAGGGGAAAGAGGCGGGAACGAGTAGGTCACACGCAGAACGGGGGTCGTCGAACGTTGACAAGGATCGACAAATGTGTAAACTTCGAATCGGCCAGCCGGGCGCACTACAAGAAAGATGTCGGGCGTCAAAAACGTGAAGTCATCAATCCCAGAGGTCCGAGTCATGGAACACTAGTACACCATGAGTACAATAGGTAAGGACGAATATACGACGTACGGAGTATTGCGGACTGTTCTGCCAATTCCAAATCTCCAAATGCGCACCAGTACCTTCTTGAATCTCCTTTATGAGGAGAGCAACTAGATTTCCAGCAACCTGTACACGGACAGCAGAAACAAATTCCGAAGATTGTCCGTTGGTTGCGGTTCTTTTCCAGCAGGGTAAAACCGATATCTGCGCCTTTTGATGAGGTTTATTAAGAGTTATGGATCGAAGATGTAGTTCGTAGACATATTTTGAGCTGAATATTTGAGATAAGAGAGGATAGAAGATAAAAGGTAAGATAGGGACTGACTCTGGAGGGGCCAATGCAACAAGCACGAGGAGATCTTGAGAAGGATCCATCGTAAAGTCGATGATGTTCACGTCTTCCATGGCGTGTGTCCACAGTTTTAATTCTTCCTGAGTTTCACCCAGAAAAGAGTTATTCGACGACGGAAGTTCCAGAAATGATATCGATGCTGTCACTCTGCTCTCGTCCTCTCTTCCATTTCCATATAGGCCACCCACAAATTCGTAAACCGAGCCCGTAGGAGGAAGATCCAGAGTTTGTCGGTCTCTCCAGTTTATATACTTCCAGTTTGTTTCCCGTTCGTGCAGGAATTTTAACCGTGTAGCGAATGATGGTGACGAAGATGCGGGAAGAAGGGATATCATACGGTGCCTTCCCAGCTCGATCGTGTATTGCAGACGAGAAGAGTTTACAACCACCTTTCTTAGGTGTTTTGTAACCTAATCAATGGTAATGAGCCCATCTCACAGTACGGGATATAAGACAACAAAGAAATTACCATCGTGCACGTAAGAAGATCATGCATCCCCAAATTGCCAAGGATGTGGCATATAATCTCGACAGGTAATGTCTCCAACGTGACTCGCATTATTATTGGGCGAGGCATGACGGTGTTCGAAGATAGGAGATCCCAGAGGAAACTTGGGAGAGCTGACGGAGTGATGAGCTCAGAAGCCGAAAATCGTGAATAAAAGGTCGCGTACAAGATATAGTGCGTAAAAAGAAGAAATTCAAATTTCAAGGATGAATGTATACCTGTATGAGGGACAAGCGCTAGAAACGCATTAAAAGGTTGTGGTCGTGGTCGTGGTTGTTGTTGAAGAGCAAGCGTTGACCTAGCGTTGACCAGGCCGCAATCGAGGTTAATGGTTTCCGTGCACGTGACCAACGGATAGAACAAGTTGAAGAATTTCAATTTGTTACATAAAATCATTTCCAATTTCAAAGGCCTGCTCGAGCTCTCTGAGGCCACGTTTATAAGTATCTCTTTTGTGCTCTGAGCGCGCTCGGCATGACCAGCTCGCATAGGTCGTCTGGCTCATTTTGACCACTGGGCGGCATCCTCTTTAGCTACAGAAACCTCTTGACGGTATTTCATGGGCGACACTGCCAGATGAGACCCAGAAAGTAACATTCTACATGCGATTCTTTTTTTTCGGCACTGATTCTGAGTTTCCAGAGAGGCATCAATCGTCCTATACGTCCCACACGACGAGGGTCACAAGCCTTGGAACTGTGAGCTGTTACAAAAGCTTGCATGCCTCGCTACCCTGGACCCACCAATCCTTGACTCCGCCGGTAAACTGCGGAATAAATCGAAAATTGTCTTCAACAAAATCCTCTCTCCCCACCAACACTGCCAGTCCCTGACTGCGCCCGTGGTTATTGTAAACACCAGTCGGTCTCGAGCTGATGCACTTATCATCACAGATCCAACTCATGATCGGCCAGAAATTGTCACTCTGTCAAAAGAATTGGATTCACTGGCCTCTTCGCGGTTGGTGGATCTGCGTAACGACCAAGAGAAGCTGGTTGACGGGATGAGCACGGACACAATTTTTCACTGGAGAGTTCTGATGCCAATCCTGAGGGGTCTTTGGAATGAAGTCGCGCAGCCCGTATACAATACGTTGACAATTATAGCCCTGGAGGCACGGAGGATCTGGTGGTGTCCAACTGGCAATCTATCTTTTCTTGCCCTACACATGGTCACAAATGGGATAATATAATTATATACTGGGATTTTTAGCTTCGATGAGAATGGGATGAATTCAGTGGCAGTGCGCTTTCACCTCCCGTACAAAGGAGAGGCATACACGTCCAATGGACATAATCATGACTATGTTTGCCTGGCTGATGGTGTGGGAGGGGCAACTATTACACGAAGTCAACCGGGTTGGGATTCTCCACGGAAGGGTCCGTGTACCTGCGTATACTTACATTGAGAGCATGTCAGTGGAAACAAAGGTGCTTGAGTAGTCTCTTGAAACAGACCAATATAACAAATGACAATCGATTTGTAACGATAGACATACGTCACAACGCCGTAGGTTGCTTGATCTTGAAGCCTCTCCACCGCATTCAGGGTCATGGTGTACTCAAGTTGCCCGAGAAAAAACTGTACATACGCCCAGATCAGATCCTTCAATAGATGGGGAAGTGGGGGCATACGACAGACCTTTTGCCCTAGAATAAAAAACGTGGATTGCTGGGGTTTTTGAGCAGCCGGCTTGATTCCATGAGTTACTGCAACGCCCAAGAAAGGGAGGGAGTCGAACTCACACGACACCCATAGACAGAAAATCCGGGCCATGCACCCCAGTCTTGACAGCGCCATTAAGCGATTCCATCGCCACAATACAACAGCTTTGAGCACCAGAATCTCAGAGACACCAAGGGTTTTCGAACACCTGAGTATCCTCGTATGTTTGGGAGAACACCGTAATCGACTGGCAGCACACGAACTGAAGATTCTGCTAGGACGAGGGGGGAGACATGATGACGAACGTCATAGGTATGGTGCCTTTGAAGTCACTCTTGGCACGCTGGACGAGATTGCGCCTTTTGGCGACTTCTCGGGCGTCCAGGCTGGCGGGTGCGGCCTTGGAGCTGTACGGCGGCACAGGCTCTCCAGACGTCATTGATCTGGCCGCTTCAAGAAGAATACAGATGAGCGACTACACATGTACAATATTTCATATACTTACCAGAAACCAGCGTAGTTCTCTGTTGGGGATCGAGAGGAGGAGGTGATCGAGTCGTCTGGATGTTTTCCTTGAGTGCCTGGCGCTCAAGTGCTTGGTACAAAGTCGAGGAGTCTAACTTGTCCGATAGCCCAAGTTGTAGAAGGGCTTGCTGAACGGTGTCGATGGTGATGGTGATGGTCATCGTTCTGGAACAATCGTAGCGAACGTCGTTGCGGTCGTGGTCGTGGTTGTTGAAAAGCAAACGTTGAGCAGAGTCCAGACTGAGACCGCAATCAAGGTTAATGGGTTCCATGCACGTGACCAACGGATAGAACAAGAATATTAATTCATTTCCAGCAGCCACATCTAGGCCTGCTCTCTGAGGCCACGTTTATATCTCTTTTGTGCTCTGAGCGCGCTCTGCATGACCAGCTCACATAGGTCGTCTGGCTCATTTTCTGGGTCGGGTAGCAACGTGGTCAAGGAATCAAGGTCGTCCATTGACAGTGAACGCAGCATTGACGTTGGATCACCGCCCATCCTTCAAAATGGTGTCGGATCCCCCAATGGCGTGGACCACGATGAAGACACGGACGATCCGGTAGAGAGGTTGCAACGGGAATTGGATCGGACGAAGGAGGAAAAGGAAAAACTAGCAACACAATATCGTAACCTCCTCACGAAACTTACGCAGATGCGCACATCTTTGGGGAATAAATTGCAACAAGACGCTGTATGCAGGAACTTCTTATATCACCATATTCTAAACTAATGATAATTCTAATAGGAAGAGCTAGACCGACGAGAACAACTTGTACAACAGTTGACTGCAGAAAAAGAAGACTTAACTGCCACGGTCGAGACGCTAAAGACTGAGTTAATAGCATCTCATGAAGAGGCAGAACGCGCTTCAAGCAAACTGGATGTCATGCGTTCACGCGTGCTGCAGGAGAGCGCACTAGAGAATATGCACCGGGAGAAGGAACTACGCGAAACTCAGATGGAACTGGAACGGTGTCGAATGGAACGCGACGAATGGGAACGATCGGCCCAGCAAGAGCAGGTCATTTCCGAAGATGCACGCTCAACGGTGGAAGCTCTTAGGAGGGATTTGGGCTTGGAGACCGCTGCGCGAGCGAAGGACATCGCGGAATTGGAACAAGAGAGAGAGAAAACAGAGAATCTTCAATCGGTCCTGCAGGACTTCCAGGCTGGTGTGCATTGTCCATTTCACGAAATTTGGACGTGTTTCTTAATACCTCTATAGCGAAAGATCACGAACTGCGGCAAGCCGTGAAAGATTATGAATCTCAACTCTTCCAAGCTACTCAATCACTTGCCGAGTACAAGCATCGCGCATTGACAGCGGAGGTAAGTTCCGGCTATCTCTTTCTGTCAGATGCTGATAAATACTGCTAGCTACAACTTGAAGAATCTCATACGAACATAACACGTACTCAAGAGCTTGAGAAAGAGATCAAGGAGAAAAAGTTGTTGATAGATAAGTTACGGCACGAAGGTATGATATTCTCTCCACCTCTTGGATGCCCGATTTTAACGTTCCGCCTAGCTGTGATCGTTAATGAGCACCTAATGGAAGCTCTTCGTCGCCTAAGACGAAACTCGACCGAAACAAATGTAGACAGACGCCTCGTAACGAACGTCCTTCTCTCCTTCTTCTCGACCCCTCGCGCCGATAGCAAGCGTTTCGAGATGCTTTCGCTGCTTGCGTCTATCTTATCATGGAACGACCAAGAACGCGAAAAAGCAGGCCTGCAGCGCATCAACCCTTCCGAGGGCGCTCATCACACTTCGTTCTGGAGTCGCTCGTCTAGCGCATCCTCTACCGTAAGAGCAGGCGCCGAGCTAGATAAATCAGACGAAACCGAGGTCTGTGTGCTTCGTCCTTATGTTTCTGCGGTTGCTTACCCTCGTTCTCCTTTTCCACTCTATAGTCCTTCTCACGTCTGTGGGTAGAATTCCTACTCACAGAAGCCGCTGGAGGCGAATCCCCTTCACAAGCTGCCGCTCCACCACGGAACAGTATAGCTTCGATACCCGGAAGTCCAACAACACCAGGATACCCTTCGTCTCATATAAAGGGCACCCGCCGACTGTCATCACTTGGCTCAGCAGCTATGTCCAGCTCGCCGAACCTACTCGGACCACCGCCATCTAAAAAGGGCAAGGAGAAGGAGCGAGTTGTGTCCGAGTCGTGACAGTGGGATTACACAATGGCCGGACCCATTCTTCCTTGGTGTTTATGATTCTTCGTCTTCGCTTGGACCTTTGCCCTGTCCATGCTCCCTTTTTGTTATATTTAAACCCAGCTTTCGCTTGATAGCTTGCATCATCATTCCCCTCTGCATGGTACTAATTTCTCCGCATTCTCGTTCCCCCTCATTCTCTTTTTAATATTTCGGAAAGCTGGACGTATACATTGTAATATATTCTTCACTTAGTCTTCCTCTGAGTCAGCCAGGTTGAACAATAGCTTAGATTGAGCTTGACCAACCTGCTCAGCCGATTTCTCCTCAATCCTGCTCAACACCTTCCTGACCCAGAGTCCAGTCAAAGCAGAATTGGAAGTGGAAAAAATTACAAAGGTATCCCTAATGTAATACATACTCCATAAGGCATGGAGATTCGAAAATTGCAAATCATGGATGGAATTATGATGGAATAGAAAATTTGATCAAGAAAAGGCAAGAAATAACCGAACGAGAGAAAAAGGGTCTTCACGTAAGAAACAAGGATAAAAAAAGGATGCCAAGATTAGAGCAGTAAATAAACAGAGGCACAAGGTTTAGGTTGACCAGTCGAACACTAAACTCCTGCCAGTTTCTTTAACATGGCGAACTCCTCTTTCCCGGTCGCTTTACACAGAGCGTAAAATTTAGATGCCTCGTTGTTCAATAAGATGGCTGGCCTGCAATTCATGGCGTTAATTCGCTGTTCATGACAACTGTAAAATGACTCTACCGATCAAACTCAATGATGCTGCCTTGTTCGAGGATCATCACCTAGTAAAAGTTAAAAGGATACGCATTAGATTTCGGGAAATGGTATACAAACAGTATTACTGACTCTGTCATAGTCAATGACCGTTCGCAAACGATGGGCTATCGTTAGAATTGTGTTTGTCGCGAATTCTCTGCAAGCACGAGGTCAGACCAGTAACACATGATGGCGCAGGACTTACTGTCGGATCGTCTTTCCGATCAATTCATCAGTCGCATAATCCACGCTATGGAGTTGTTGAGTAGATGCTCGTCTAGTCTTAAGAAGCATCCAACACACCTTGCTGTAGCCTGATTGAACACATCACCATCAGAACGACACTTATATATATAAACCTTCGTTGCGTACCTCGTCCATTACCAGAACTTTCGAACGCTTCAAAATCGCTCGAGCCATACATAGTAATTGTTTTTCGCTGGAGATTTCTAAGTATATGCGGCGGCCAATGAGAATTGACGGACTTACCCCGTTGAAAAGTTGTCGCCACCCTCGGATACTTTCGAGTCAAGATCTCTGAACACGTTTGCGTTCACTGTGTCGGCAGCTTCGGCAGGGGTATCTTCTGAAGGAATAAGATGGACGCGACGAAGAGCCTCATACTTTATAGATGTTTGAAACAGAGCACTACCACAGTCAAAAGTGGAGAACTCACGAGCTCGGGGTCTTGATATTCGTCAAACACATCTAAAGTAGAACGGAGACTTCCGCTGAGAATTGTCGGGTCCTGAGGAACGATAGTCAATCGACTTCTGAGGTCCGTTAAGCCAATCTTCGAAGTGTCAATTCCATCAATCAGGATTCGGCCTTGAGCAGCCTCAACGAATCTGAAGAACGACAGGGCCAATGTACTCTTCCCTGAGCCTGTTCTTCCCAGAATTCCGACCTGCAGAATAATCATGTTAGACGGCATGAGATTTTGCTTAGATAAACCTTACCTTTTCTCCTGGATTAATTTCAAAATTGAGATGATGAAGAATGTCTGGCAATTCGCGCTGGAGCAAGGTTTCAGATTCGAGAGATATAAATAATACGCATTGAATGACTCACAGCGTAGCGAATGACAAGATCCTCGCATTTGATGGCTCCATGAGACGGCCATGAAGCCGGAGGTCTTGGTTCTATGTATTCGGGAGGCTCTCTTTTGAGGTCGGTATACTCTTTGACTCGCTCCAATGCAATCTGAAAGTTGGCTTTAAAATAAGAGAGAGACCTTGAAAGTATGATTTTTGTACCATAGATTGTTCTAGATGAACAAACCGTCTGACCTAAATGCCCGTTATCAGTGATACAATTTATCGCCTTCAACTCAGTGGACTAACCATGCCGATAAGATCCCCCGGAATTGTAGAAACAAATGCCAGGGCGAATCCTGCGAGGGATGCGCTGACATTTGGGGTCAAAAGACAGGCAATCCCTGTAGCTCCAACTAAACCCGACGAGAGCATGTTAAAACGAACCATGAGCCATCGATTCACTGTGTGGAAGACTCAGTTGTTGTGACATGTAAATATAAGTATAAGCGGGTACAATCTCACCTCCCCACCTCCAGTAGAAAGGATTTGTATTCTAGAAACGAGGACGATGAGTTACAGTATGTGATTTTTAATTCAAAGAACGAACAGTATCAACGGCTCGCAGCATATCTCTCAAGAATTGTGAAGAAGCTCCAAAAGCACGAAGAATTGTCACTCCCGATATCGTCTCTCCATAGAGTGAGTAAATGGGCGAGCGCGATACGGAGTCTGATTTCAGGAGGAAGAAGCTCTGTAAGTAATGATCATAAACTATGACAATAGATACTTACCCAGTCGTCTCATATCCCTCGTCGTTTGTCCATAAATCTGTAGGATGCTGTCAGAGAAATCACGTGTGATGAAAGCGCCATCCACACCTTAGCAACTGAAGGAAGTAGAAGTTTAGATTTGATCAGAAAGATGTAAACACTTGACCCTCACCGTTCCAGTAAACCACACACAACAAAGAAGCTGCGAGAAAGAAGAAAGGTCCGCCCATCACACTAACGATGACCAATGTCGTGATTGCGGAAAGTGCGTTTATGATAGTTCGACCAAAGGCGTCAGACAGGTTGCTATCTATGCCTTGAGACACACACATTTAAATTTTGAACGAATTCATGAAGGTAAACTCAACCGCGTACCTTCAAAGTCCTTGCCAAAGCGATTGAGCAAGCGACCTCGGGAAGCAGTGTCATGAAACCTGATATCGGCAAAGAGTACGGATTCTAGTAGTTGCTTGTACAGCAGGTCCGATGCATGGATAGAACCAGCATAGAGGATGAACCATCGAATGGTCGCTACGACGAGTCCACTAAGAGTTATAACTGCGTATATGGAGATATAAAAAGCTGGACTCCGTCCGCTTCCGGTCAGAGCAAAGTGAGACCAATATCTAGAAAAAAGATCAGCACTTCGTGACGCCGTAAAAAAGACGGATCCTACCCGAGCCAGCCGTTTTCTAATATGGGTCCCACAGAGGCCACGATGAATATAACGACGAACAGAAGCCAATACCAACCATTTCCACAGGCACGGATGTAGGTTTCCCAGATATCACGATCGATGTGTCCAATAGCACGTTTCTCTTCTTCCACGAGCTTTCGAGGTGACTTCTTCTCCAACTTAACAAAGGCAGGTACAGATGCGGCCGTAAAACTTGCTCCCGATTGCGGTTTAGCTTCTTCAGACAGAATTCGCTTTTCGGCTGCCTCCAATGCCTCCTTTTCCTGCTTATCGTCCTTCTCTTCGACCTGAGAAGAATTTACCAGAGATTTGAAGACGCCAGAGCTGTAAAAGCCGTCTTTAGAGCCTTCGAATCGGATGCGACCGTTATCTAGGGCAACAATGTAGGAGGCTCCAGGCGTGCATAGTTGCACATGATGGGAAACAAGAATTATGGTCCTTCCTATCATCAATTCGCCTCTGAGGCATTCGTGATAAAGATGATGAGCGGTATGAGCATCAACTTGAATGAATATTAATGTCAACGCGACGATAAATCTGTGGCTAAGTTACACACCGGCAGACAAAATATCGTCCAAAAGAAGGATCGAAGCTCGAGAGTATACGGCACGGGCAAGCGAAACTGAAGAAGAGCCAATGAGAATACTGAACGTGAGTTATCAAGGGTAGCTTACCTCTTGCTTTCTGGCCGCCAGAAAGATTGACCTTTGCACGTTTATGAATAAAATGCACTCTGATAGACATGGACAACTTACTCCACGTTCTCCTATTTCCGATTCATCGCCATCCTCGAGGATATCAAGGTCGCTGATAAGCGCGCAGACCTAATATATCTCTATGTAGCACTCATAATAGCGAACGAGTGACAACTTGAGCTTACCTCCAGCGTTTTCAGATATCGCTGTTCGTCAAATGGAAGGTTAAGAAGAATATTATCTAGGCACGTTGTCAGAGAGGGTTTAGCTAATAAACTTTGATAATAAACCTCGAATTGATGCGTTTCGCAACCAGGCAGTCTAAACATCCCATAAGCACATTTCTGCTTCGATTGACAGCTAAGCTTACCTGAGGCACGTAAGCGCAAATACCTTCGACAACCCAATGCTCCTTTGGAAATTTAACATTCACGAAAGACGCCAAGGAGTCTGGAGGCGATCGCGGACAAAGAACCTGACCAGAAAGGACATCGGCTTCACCAAGCAAGGCTACAGAGTACCTTTTAGTTTGACTTTCATGGACAGGAGAGCCAATATTACTTACCCAAAAGTAACAGTGTCTTCCCGGAACCCAATTTACCACAGATGAGCGAAAGGTCGCCTTGAGGAAAATCGAGCGAGAGATCAACGAGGCGAAATTTGTTCGCTGATGTTGATGCAGCTGCTGAAGGCCAAGTGGCTGTGCATGATTGGAAGGAGACCGTCTTCGATTGCTGATCCAGAGGCGGGACAGCATCCACCTCGGCACTGTTGAGATACTTCTCAATACGTCGCAAGGACACAAAACCCTGTAAAATAAATGAACAATCTGCACTCAAGTGCTAGAATTGATATATGAACCTGAAGCAAGTTGATGATAGTTTCGGGCAAAGTTCCCAGGGCAAATCGCATCTCAGCAAAGACTGGAGTGACAGCAAAATCAATGAAGATAATATAGGAAGGGACCAGTGATTCATACCGAGGATTGATGTGAATGCAATGGATGGTGTGAGTGGCTGTCCTCTGATGACAGCAAAGTGCCAGAATGAAGTAAGTGTGATCAAGATGGGAGTTCCATTCCTACAAAGAACGATAATCTGAGACTAGCATGTCGTGGTTGGAACTATTCTTACCATATAGTATTCCATAAAGTCTAGAGATGGAGGCGATAAACGTGAGACACATGAAACACAGGTAGTTGAAAGTACCTCAATAGTGTAGTTAAGTCGTTGGTATCTAAGCTCTTTGTTGCGTAACGCGTGAACTCGCTTTTCGAAGCTACGTTCCCAGCCCATGAACTTTATAAATTGTCAGCATGCAAAGCAATGGTCGAGAAAAAAAACGAAACCTTGAGCATCCTTATTCCGCCTAGAATCTATGACACGTTGGAGCATTCGGTTAACATGCGCAACACAAAGAAGTTAAGTTTACGTTAACCCTACCTCGTTCATCAGAGAAACTCTCTCATCGCGAGCCTTCATGAGTTTATCTTGTGCGCCTGCAACCATGTCGGAGAGCTAGTCTAAGTAAGTGACATAAATTCTTACCAAGGACTATATTTCCAGAATAGTGATTCAAAGGAAGGAATAAACAAGTAACACCGAGACCAAAGAAGCAGGATACGCCTGACGTGATGATGAATAGGGATTGGACGCAAACAAAAAAAAAAATCAAAGTAACGTACCGAGGAGGTTGTATAGAAAGAACGTTCCGACAACTGTTTCAACGGGAGCATCTTCCATAACAAGCGAGTCAGATCCACAAAGATAGTGGATGTAAATATCAAGGCTTACCCACAAATTGAAAGATACGGTAGGAGACGCCGGCGACTCTGTCTACGTCAGTGGTCATCAAGGTCATGATTTGAGCCTTGCTAGAGAAGTCGCCACCATCCTGTTTCTTCTTTCCAGAAGTTTCAGCAGCGGGTTGTCCGTTCTCGCCTTCTAGGGTGACTGTAGGAGGTGATGGAGCATCCGAAGTTGCCACATCCTTCCGGACGAGGGTTTTCGCGTAAAGGATAGAGTTGAGCTGAATCTTAAGTCGCGTCTGCACAGTAGTATTTGCCAGAGAGAAAACCTGTCCATTCACTAATGTCATGAGTATATGCTGGTTGGTGAGGTATGAAAAATGATGCACTCAAGTAAGCAAAAGCGTGTCCGCATGTTAGACCAATAACATAGACCCAACCCCATCCTATCTGTTCTCGACTGGTATCGACCTCGAGAAGCTGAACCAGCTTCCGCAGGAAAAGAGGAGGGATGTAGGGTGTGAAAGCAATGGCCAGCGAGAGGACGAGTTCTACCACAAGCACGAGGTAGTTCAAACGCACGAGGCGATAGGCAAGAAGCCAGCCACTACCCGGCGTGGGGGTCCAAGAGAATACGCGCAATGTGAAGACGCGCATAGCTCTCCTCATTCTTGCATAGTTGAAAGTCGCTCGCATGTTTGCTGGAAGTATAGGTAAATCGCCGATGTCAATGCTCGCTGCAATGTTTCCCAGCCATACCACTTTCGTGGTATACGAGAACAACAAAATGTCCAATGGAGATGCATCTAGATGGAAGAATTAGATTCATTTCAGACGAAGAAATGGCTACATACCGACAACACCACAGACATTAACCTTGTCTGTATTAGTGATTGATTGCACAATTTTCTCAGAATAAATGTCAGAAGGAGGATAGTGAAGTGGAGGACCAAGTGGAGTGGTGTAACACAGTGTGCATGCGACGGCGTAGATACCGATAAGTGCATACCACATGCCCATAAGAACGGGTTCGTCGTTGATAGGTGAAGGAGCTTGAGGCACTATTGTAGAAACTCCCAATAACCCGAAGGTTATGCTCAATAGCACCGTGAGATGGAGAATAGACTCCGAGTGGCTCTCTGTGGTGTTTTGTCCAATAGAACGCGCGGACAGAAGGAAGGCGTAAAGAGCGAAGCAAACATGCATGGAATAAATTGTCTGGTTGTAGCTTTCATCGTTGGCGATGGACCATCCGAGCGATGCTGTACTTATTACTAAAACGAAGGCCAAAAGAAGGGATATGAAGGCTTTCCTCCATCGCATCTGATCATCGAAAAGAAAAAAAATCAATGATTTTGACGACAAAGCCGCTTGGGCGGCATCGCTCAACGCACCCGTGCCCAGAAGCTCTCGGCGTCGACTGGATATCCATCGATGAGATCTTCTGCTTTTGTAACATCAAAAGCGTCATGTCCTGGGTCTTCGTCTTCTGCATTCGTGTTCACAAGTAGCTGGATCTTTCCATCCGTCGCCCGTGTCAGAAAGAACAGGATGAGGCTTGCCGCAGTGCTAATAACGAGCACAACCGCGATTGGAAGCTGAAACCGCGGCATGCTGTCGCTTAAGTGAACTTGAACACTTCCGACGCCTATTTACAGGGGTTTGGGAAACTGAATGTATGCTGAGGTTTAATTGCTCCTAAGGATCGAGAAAAGAGGATGAGGGGGTTAGAAAAAATAGACGGCAAAAATATTTCGCTGACATGGCTTTTATTATCTTCACTGTTCAACGTTCAGTTGTTATCGGTTTCAATTGGCCGCTTCGCAACCGGGTATAGGGAGAGAAAGTGAGAGCTCTGAAAGAATCGCGTTCTCCAAAGTTGGGCCGCATTTTTGGCGCCGTGGTCCGTGGTCCGACTGATCTGAGTTCAGAAGTTGGTTTTCCTCAGGTTTTTCTTATCCAAGACTCCGCGTCCCTCGTGTGATGGCGCTTAGTCACGGAACACAAATAGATTATAGCCCCGCCCTCAGACGCGTCGACTCGCGCGATCTGCGGCTTGCGCATTCTTTCACATATGTAGGTAACTGACAAGTAAAGCATACTGACCAGTCGTTGACATCTTAGGCCATGACAATTCGGTGAAAAGTCGCATACGAGCTGCAACATACGGGCTTTAATGAACTACTTATAGCACACAGTTATGTGATATGTTTGGTTGATCTCCAGATATCATAAGTACAACTGTGCCCTCCCACATGTACATGTGCATTATCAATACAATTGTTCGTCTCGCTTGGAGCTATTTCGGATGATTTGAGTGAGTTTTTCATGTCTTCAGCCGAATTGGATGTGCCAATATAACTCACAGCCTAATGGCTGTGAACTCCTCACTGTCGAGGCGCTTGCGCAGCAGCTCTGGATTCATCGTTTGCTAGAAGACATCATTTGTAAAATAGAAGCAATTATATATGAGATCCTTACCGCTTTCATGGCGATATTGCTGAGAATTGAGCGTACGCCTGTTCCTTCGCAGTGGTCGGCATGGCCGCGTTGTGTGGTATCAATTCCCTCACTCCTTCGGAAATTCAAGCCAGGAGTTACGACATCCTGTATGACAACGAATAAGCTCGGAATTACGCTTAAAATGACATCACATTACGCAGTTGTTCTCAGCGCGTAAGGCACGCAAGTTGCATATCGTGGTGGTCTTGCAGGATCCGGTACACGGGGTGACACCAACACCGCGCGTCTTGAAAGAAATGAACTGCTGGAAGAGGACGTCGTTAGAAACGAAAGCCTCGGTCACTTTGTGCCAGAAGGCAGGGCCCAATGACTGCGTGGCTGGCCAGCCACCAATGGCAGGACCATAAGTATCGCGAGCACTATATTCCATCTTCCAGGTGGCTGGAGAGTGTTTGGGTCAATTGTGTGATACGAGGACAACGGTAAATGATAAGCATTACGAGAAGTTTGGAATGTGGAGTCGGACATATCACCTGGGGAGATGCGCATTAGAATCAACGACCTTATAGACAGGAGACACATACTGATGAAAGTCCGCGAGTCCATAATCTCATATGTATCGGGATCAACATCATAGACTCTGAAAGCAGGGTTGGCAGCTAAAAATATTTGAGATTGTACTTTGGTTGAGAGAAATGAAGCATACCTCTGGGCGTCAAAGATGGCGCGATCCATGCAATACTGTCAGCATTGGCAGCAGTCTGGTTGCTGTAGTCCGTGTACGCGATCGCGAACTCATCCTTCATTCACTCATAAGCACGTTTAAAAGATGTAAAGGAAGAAAATATTGACGAACCACGTGCGAATGACCATAAAACTGGCAGCAATCGTGTTCTTGTATCGTTGGACAATCTGGTCGAAATAGTTTGACTAGAAAGGTGAAAATAAACATAAGGATAATAATATAACTATAGAAGAAAGCATAAACATACTTGATCATGGAATGCATCTCCGCTGCTTGGGGGCATGTGGGCGATAATCCAGGCACGCTGTCCAGCGTCTTCAGCGGCCTGTAGCTGCTCAACAGCAAATGGTAAAACACCATTCGGATCGGATCTATTTCCGTGGTAATTCAGGCAATGAACTTTCAGCGAAGGAGCAACAATACTTACTGGAGGGTATCGCTATCGTACAGCCAGAAGCTAGGAGGTCGGGTTGAGATGCAACTTGATATAAGCCGGAAAGCCGTGAACTGACTTGTCCTTGTACCAATAGATAGTATTTAATGAGATGATTCTATTCAGCTGCGAGAACGACATGAAAATATACGGAGGATTGGGTAGTACCTGAGGTTAGTGCCGGGTGCGATAGCAGAGTAACTTCCAGACATATGCCGAACTTCACCTGCGGCAGTAGAGCCAATCCATTGCTATCCGGCGTCAAAGTCTTTAACCTCTCATAGCACGACCATAAATAAATAAAAGAAGTGCTCACAGTCCAGCCTTGACTTTGAGCCTGGCTGTACATAAATGAGCGCGTTACCAAGAGAGACTCGCTGAACAGCATACCGTATACGACCGGTCAATGTGCACATCACTAAAATGAACGACCTGAAATGGTGCTTTGCCGGTAGAGGTGAAAGTTCTGGGATTCGCAGGAGCAGCTTTTGGGATAGGAACAGTGAATTTGTTCACGGCAGGGGATGGGCAGAGACCGATAATCGCTTCGCAGAGCTTCGTCGACGTCGGACCAGTAGGAGAGATCTTGCGCAAGTCGTGTGCAATGATAGGGCCTTGCTCTCCCAAGAGCCCGGAACAAACGTCGTTGTCTTCAGCCTGTCCAATAAGTCCAATAAGTTTAGCTTATATCAATAAGAGAGTTCTATGAGAAGTGCGGCGTACTTTGACTGTCTCACAGACAGTAATGAGAGCATCCGAGAAGATAGTATTGCCGAGGAGAGCAACTCCTTTCAGGACCCCCACAAGAGTATGGCAGGAAGCACAGTCTACTGCCTGTTCAATAGCATCGAGGATCTCGGTAACAATGCTAGCGCGGACGAAAAGACTGAAAGTCAGCAAAACTGCAAATCGAGCCAATATCAACATGATGTTGACAATAAGGGGTATCGACGGGAGCTTCAGAACGAAGATTCGCAATTTATCATGCCCTTAAAAGGTGGCGGGGAACTCGAAAAGCCCATTGAGATACTAACAGAGAATCATAGAAAATCACACGTTAAACCCTCTCATAGCCCACGTTCATAGGGAAGGAAGATAGAGATAGAATGAATACTTACTACCGTTAGACATTTGGAGAACTAACCATGTGGACGGGAACACATTGATCTTTAAAAAATGAAAATCAGGCCAATAATAATGACTGCAGGTTTACAACAATCACCAGATAATCACGAGCGTCCGGTATCATTACGGTTCCAATTTCGGACTGTCCTTGACAAACACTGGTCAGAAAACGTTCTACAAAATAGCTTCGTGAATCATGCGACATACGGTGTAGTGTGAAGAAAGGATGCCCCTTATTTGCCACGTTGGTTCTCACTGCTTCATTGAACCACACGAAGATCCCGACGCTCCTACTGCACGAAGGGCAAACGTTCGAGCTATGTGCATATGGCACATCGTAAGTGCTTTCGCGAGGAAATAAAGCCAGATACACGCTCACGTGGGAGTGACGGCGGCCGTGCAGTCAACAGTTATTCTCCAACCATGCGTGCATCATCATGAGACCGTTGGCAGGGTAGACAGATGTCAAGAGCATATCATAGTTTATGTGGTTTTGGCTGAGGAATTCATGTCTTTCTGCGCAGCATGCGAAAGAGCGTAAGAGACTAGGGAGGATTAGGTTCGCGAGAACTGGCAGGGAAGACTCGTGGGACAATTTGTTCCAAAATTTAGAATCCAGGTAGAATGTTATACTGCTTCCTTCCAAAGTTGCAATATGGTGGTACTGTGATGCTGATTATACAAAATGCGATGCGAAATAAATTACTTTCCCTGAATGTTCAATCATAATCGCCCCCTATGATCGAATCTATCGTGAATAGGAATAGCGGCGCGATGAATGTAGAGACTTACCGCCACCTTCATCGCCTCCTCCTCCTAGATCATCATTATCATCTCCTTCACCATTATCGAAGTAATTTTCTGCATAATCGTTGTCATATTCTTCGTCAACATCGTAATCTGATTCAGCAGCTTGTGAGCCTGCATCTGACCGCTCTTCAGATGATTTTTCCTGGAAAAAAGACTTAGATGGTTGGAATTGACACGTTGCAGGATGCTTACTGCATCTTCTCCGTCTTCTGCTAACTCGTCTAGGTTCATTTTAACTTTACCAGTGCCTAGTCGCGATGTTGCTGCAGAACGTGTTAGCTGCTTTGATCATGTGCAAGTGATAATGGACGTACCCTTTTCTTTCTCTTTGGATTGAAGTAGTCTTCGAAAACTTCGGTAGGAAAGAATGGCGCATGGAGATCTTTCCGTTTCAACGTAGGTTGAGAGGCCGGAGATGGTCTGTACTTGTCCGAATATCGTTCAAGCTCTGAGAATAAAATTCTCTTCAGCCACAGCAGAGCGTTACCGAGGTATACTTTGCTCGCCTGTCGTTTTCGTTTTTTCCACAATGTAATATTGTGATTTCCTCATGCGGGCGGCATATCCTAACTGTAGCTCAGCGATGCGCTTCTCATCATTTGAGGGTTCTGTGAGTACCGGGACACGAATTTGCTATCGAGGCACGCAGCAGTCAATGAGTGTATTGAAAGGAAGAGAGTATACAGCAACACACGGGGTACAGAGCTGTAGCCTCCCTTGATAAATTTTGTAAATCAGCGAAAGTCAGACCCATTGGTGGGAGGGCGCTGGCGCCACCAAAGCCTCCTCGCCCACCGCCTCTCCCACCGCCGCGTCCACCTCTTCCGCCACCACGAGACATTACAACTAGCTTGGAAGGATGAGGCTAAGCTTTTGTGTTTTATCGAGTCAGGCAAGGAAGGCGATCAACAATGACCCTGAAGCGGAATGTGATCAAATTCGAGCTCCGACGACTTCATAAGGAATCATTTGTGTGCACAGCCAGGGCAACTTCTTTCTTTCCCCCACAACACTCATATCGCGGCCTCCCGTTGCTTTTACGTGTTCCATCCACCAAAACCACTACTAATTTCACTAATAACAATGGACAAGTCCCTTGACGAGGTTGGTTTCCATCGCTTTCATGTCCGGTGCCACTGTCTCACCGAAAATTTCCATAGATCATCTCCTCCAAGCCCAAGGGTGGCCGCCGCGGTGCCACACGTCGTGGCTCTGCTCGTGCCCAGGTCCTCGGAAAGCCTGTGGTCACTCCCGTTCAGCGCGCCCGTGCAGCCGCCACCAACCCCGCCACTGAGGGCGCCAAGGCAGTCGCCCAGGGATCAGAGAAAATCATCGTCTCAAACCTTCCAGGAGACGTAAACGAGGCTCAAGTTAAGGTTAGTCATGCTGCTTTCCAATTTGGCGTGTCCATCATCTGACTCGGCGTTCATTTCAGGATCTCTTCAGCACCACCGTTGGTCCTCTCCGAGACCTCACCCTTCATTATGACGCTGGAGGACGCTCTAAGGGTGTCGCCACGGTTACCTTCCAGAAGAAGGGTGACGGAACCAAGGCCTTCCAGCAATACAACAACCGGCTTATCGATGGCAGTTAGTACCGCCTCTCCTCTCACCTTTCGCATCCTATCGCCCTGTTTTTCTCCATGGAACGGGGAATTTCCTGCTTCGTGACCTTCCTCTTGCAGCGGAACCGTTCGCTTGCTGTCTCTGTCCAACCTGCGTGGCATAACCCGACAGCGATATGACCTTCTCAGATGTGCGTTGTCCTTCGAAAGGGGCAATGTCGCCATCTTGTGCTATTCAACCTCTGTCGAGCTGCAAATGCAGACAGTTGCTCCTTATCTCAGGACTGATCACCCTGATGGTTCGAGCAGGTTCGAGGCACGTCGTACATGTGATGCATTATGCGACGAGAACAATGTGTCTATGATACACCTTGATGAAGGAATGGGAGAGTTGTATGGAGAATGTTGAGCGTAGGCATATTGGAATGCTTTGAGGAGACGGTCGACTTTTCCACAAACTCATTCCAAGCCATGGTTCCTTCTCAGTGCAGCGGCGACAATCTCAAAGGTTAGAAGCATGGACGGAATTTGCAAAACTCAAAGCGACAGAGACACAGCACGGTTTCGTGGTAATAAGGTGGTTTCTGGATGCCTCGTGCATTCACTTTGACCTCTTCCCTTTTGCATGGTCTTCCTCCTCAATGAACTGAACAGCCGACTAACATGTCCCGCTCTTCTCTCCGACTCGCTATTCATCTAGAACGGCCCATGAAAATCGAGATCGTCGTCGACCCATCGAAACCCCTGCCTTTGGCTTCCCGAGTTGCACCCGCACCTGCGCCCGCCACAAATGGCACCAAGGCTCAAGCTCCAAGGTCGGTCATAGTTTGACCATGTTGCAACCAACGACACCTTTTCTTATTCTTCCGGTTATGTAGGACTGGCGCTCCTCGAGGACGACGACCCGGACGCGGTCGAGGTGGAGCCCGCAAGAGCGAGCGGCCCCCGAAGACGGCCGCCGATCTTGATGCTGAGATGGAGGTCAGTTGTCTCGACGTTTTTTTGTCATCTTTTTTCTAATGTCATGTCCTATCACGTAGGATTACACGGCCGCCAACGCGCCCGCCGCGGCTGCCTAAGTTTGGCTTGGTATTCTTTCCTTGTCTTAGTGGTATACTGTACATCCTCGTTCTATGTTGTTTGAGCAATTTTTAAACCTAGTCTCTGTTACCATACCCCTTCTCGTTTTTATGCTGCTACTTCCCTTCCGTCCTCTTCCCCACTCAGTTCCTGGCTTGCGCATTCTTATCTTGACTGGACTGTGATTGTATTATCATTTTCATAATAGTAGACCTAGGGCAATCGAGTTTCTTTGTCTGGTCCTTGCTTGTTGCCGAGAAACATGAGGTGTATTGAATCAATTCCGGGCAAGTTATACAGAGTTTGCGTTTCCCTCCTATGGTCGCAAAACTCAAGCTCAAAGTTTAAAAATTATTTTCCGTTGTACTCCTGCCTGCTCCTGGGCATGTGCAATGAAGAAACAAAGATACTGAGCTCGAGGTCGTGTACATTGATATATTGCCTTGTTAGATGTACAAATGTGTAGATAGTTCTAGGAAGCTTTCCCGTCAATTGGAACGAGGAGAAAGCTTAGCCCACTAAACGAGCACGAGCCACGTAGACAGCAGCCCAGGCTCGGTTGATGACTTGATACATTTGCTCATCCACAACGCCCAAATTGCAAGCGTTGCTCCAAAACCCATGTATAATCTTCACCTGTCGCTCGATAGTGATAAAATTTGCAGCCCACTGCAGGTGAGTAGGGAGGAGCGCATCCGCCAGCTCTTGATCGTTCTTGTTGTACAGATACGTCTGCAACAGCCTAAAGGTCTGCACTGACGGCAGAGTGAATACGACCACAGGCAGAATCGCACTGCGTAACGTGTCGGTCGAGTCTGCTGCTAGTGAGTACGGGAAATGTGGCAACCAAGCGCAGTTAACGGAGAACATGAGTTGGTGTACCGGGAAGAGGGTGAATGTTGTGCGTGGGCCCTCGGGTGGGAAGGCGAGGATGTGCGTCGGGCATACGCTCTCGCCAGTTGTAGTTACGGGGAAAGTTATCCGTAGCTCATCTGGAATCATGCCTCCTACGAGAGGAGGGACCTCGATGTGGCATCCGTTTACGCCATCAAGCATCCTGTAAAGGTGGAAATAAGGTTGAGAAACGATGTTCTTTATTCACGACGATACAACTGTGCAACTCACACCTGCGATGTCATTGGAAGCGAGTCACGAATAAAGCGCACAGTAGCACCCCGGAAGTCTGGGAAAGTCTGATGGAACGCAACGGCGTCGATCTCTCTGACATCGGGTCTTCGGAGGGTTCTCGGAATTGGAGGCACATGAGATGGTACCTGAGAGCTTGAAGAAGAGCTTGAAGCTCTGCGATGAGCCGGTACCCAGGTGGCTCTAGCGCGACCAGATGATCCTGCGCGCAGACTTAAATTAGCCATCGCCTGCACAGTACCCTGTGCATCAGGATACTGATTTACAGCGCCCGGACGAGTGGCGCCAGAATGGTAAGAAGACGACCGTGGACGCGAGAGGGGTGCAGACATCTTGGCGATTAACGAGTGATTCGAAGTGTAGGTGGTCGAAAATGCAGTCTGGGGAGGCTCTCGGTTATTCTCGAGGGCAGCAACAATCTCTGTATGATGGATTTTGGCACCTTAAGTAGTGTAACAAGGACAATGCAAAAGTTCAAAGGGCGTACTCGACTGTGCAGTGGCGGCGTGGCACACAACAAGGGCAGTCAAGTCTCGATCAATTTTGCTGTTGATGAATGGGTTGCAGACGGAAACCCTGTGTTGTCTTTCCCGGTGGTTCCCTTGAAGAATGGAACGCCTTTTACCGCCAATTTTGGCCATTTGAAGTGGATTCTATGGCGCTGTATAAGTTTGCTACCTTGATGTCCACGGTCCTTGTCCATGTGATATCATTCAAACCGTTCGGAAGGAGAAATGAGCACCATCATAGTCAATTGCTAGACTCCCCAACCAGATGAGAGATAAATGAAATATCCTGAAGGTGTCATAGCTGAATGGATTTTTGAAGCAACCGGGCATACACACTGCCTTTGACTCGGTAAAACGACAATGGCGCAGGAAGTACATCAGGAAAAAGTCAGAAGTATATTGAGACCAACATAGCCTACATAGCGCCCATAGCTCCGTTGCAAGCCCCTTGTTATATTGTGATCCATAGTTTGTCACGTTTGCAATGAAGTGCTATGGACAACTATAGAGTTGGCCATAGGCTCTATGGCATACGTGTAAACTCATTGTATCATTGTCTTTATTGTTAGCTATAGACCTCGACAGTGCTCAAGAGATTTGTTAAGGAAAGCAAAATGGCAATTGTATATTTTTCAGGGGGGATGAATACATGAATTAGTACTAATCTAAATCCTCGCCAGTCTAATGACGTTACTCAGTTCGCTGTGGCGATCTTGGTTCGACCCGGGGGAATAGGATTGAAGTGAAATGGATCGGACAGGAAGGGAATCTCACCATGTTTTTACACCCGCATCTGTCGGGAAGAAGCACACAAGTTTAGAGAACTAACAGTGGCATGGGTGAAAGGAATACGCACAGCTCGCCTGGCATGACCATGGATGACTTATCAGAATAGATGGACCCACGCTTGTCCAGCAGCTCAGAGGCAGCCTCGGGGCTGTTGACGAAGACGAGGCCAATCCCAAGAAGGTTCAAGTACACAACATCGCCTGAACAGGGGGCAAGGGGGAAGACCGTCAGCCACTCGCGCGCATATGCTGAAGGTCAAAAGACTAACCGTACTGCTTCGCCCACTTGGACGCGGGCAACCACAGCTCCTTCAATGTGAGATACCTGACATTGCCCAATAGCGGGACGGGCTTCAGGCCTGGGGGAAGAGGTGCCGAGGAAGCTTTAGGCTTTCGAAACCACAGGAAAAGGGTGACGAGAAGGCTGGTGAGCGCGGCCCAAGCGGAAGTGCTAGTCATGGTAGCAAGGGGACTAGAAAAGGCACACAGCGGATGAAATTCGAATGCCTATGGCGGCGCAGAGGGGTGGCAGCAGCAAAAGATAACATAGGATCATCCGTGGAGATAGTCGACGAGATCCTGCATTGAAAGAAAAAGCATCAGCAGAGCCATAGAATATGAAAAAAAAACTCCACCTTCCGAAGTTGAATGAGGTTCGCTCTCCAATCATTGATATCTCCCTTCCGAGGTCTTCCGACATACTGCCACCTACAGCCTATGTTGTCTGGGGATCCCAGACAACGATGGCTTCCATTCCAACAATCATGGTCATCGCAATGTTCCACTGCCATCGCAGCACAGGAGATATTAACCTAACCACACAACGTATCAATACTGGCACTACAATAGAGAAATTGAAACATACCGCTCTATGCAAACTGTGGAAGCCATCATAGATTCGCAAGAGGATGGGCACTGTGGGGGAATCCATGATGGTAGCATGCAGAAACAATTAAGAACAGAAAAGAACGTGAAGACGGTCAGCTGTGCTTACGGCGCTGCTCATGGCGTGAATGACGGTTCTCTTATCTTGGCTTGCACACCATCTGCAGAATAGGGAGCGAAGCCAGAGATTAGGAATCACAAGACACCGTACTGTATTGCCAACTAACCAGTGTGGCCAGCATTGGTGAAAGTTTGGTGGTGGACAAGATGGGAGATGAGAGCAGGAGGCAAGCAACGAAAAGTGGCGGGTCCAACAATTACCACTTTGGGACATCAACCATCACGTGATGTGCCGCGTTCAGTTCTGGCGACTTTGAATATTTTCCAATTTCTGGGAGACCTGGAGCACAATTGCGTCTCTGCCGGATGCTTCCCAATGCCTCCCAATGCTGGTGCATCTTCAGGTTACTTACTCTTCATTTATGTACTTGTGCACTGAACTTTGAAATAAAATTAAACATAATCAGCCTCTTGTCATTGCTGTCCAGACTTCAAGCCTCATAGTAATATATAGTAACTCATAGTATCTCATTGCACATATAGCCAATAGAGCTAACCTCGCAAACAATCAAGTGCTCTCGATCATTTCCAGGGCACTCTATATTTCAATATTTCCAACATAGGTCTGGCCGTGGTCTCTAGGCAACTATATTTCCATCGGCCGAGTCTATGATGAACAATCAATGCAATATCGGTGAACAGAGCTAACCGGGAAACTATGACCAAATTGACTTTTTCCTGATGTAATCGTCAGATCAGCTACGATTGCTATCCAAACAGGCGAAGCGGTGGACATTGTTCGCCCATTGGAAAGTCTTCATTCTTGACATGCACGTGCAGAGAAAACGACTGCGATTCGAACAATGGTTTTTCTTGACTGTCGAGCAAGGATAACGCCAGGAGGCTGGAACGTGGCTCTTGCAAGGCATCTACAGGTAGATAAAGGATACTTCAGGTTGTCGGGAAAAGAGTCCGTAAAAGAGATGAAAGAAAGATGTCGATAAGGCCTGAAATTTCTGAAAGACGAGCATCAGAGGAGCGCAGTGAATTGAGTATGCAAAGGTCATGGTTGGAAACGCGAAGACTAGCTACTGCCAGTGTGACTTTACTTACGGGGTACCATACCGGCCGGACGATTGTCCTGGACGGCCGGACGAGAGTCACATCACATGTATAAATGCCGTGTACAGTGACGTCACATTGACACCAACTTACTTTTAAATCAGCCTCCGTCAACGTACCCGACTAAGTATATCCACCAAAACGAACACAACGAGTTGCATATTGAACACGAAAAGGAACGCGTCCATGGGAATCGCATGATTCAATGAACCGTCCTCCTTATTCCCTAGACCCAACTAAGCCGTTCAAGAAAAGGTACAGAGGCTCGTGCTTCTGCGAAAAGGTGAAATTTGAAGTCGCAAGAGACAAGCCACTCGACGCCAAGTTCTGTCATTGTCCAACGTGCCAGAAGTTGCATGGGGCACCTTTCCAATGGGTAAGTTGAGTATCGAATGTTGAATGGAACTAGAATCGTTCATTTTCGCATACAGGCAGCAATAGTAGAGAAAACCGACGTACATTTCACACAAGGTGAAGACCAATTGATATTCTGGAACGCCGAGGGTATGTCGCAAGAGTATATTCTTCCCTGCAAAATCTCTTGCAAAAACTGTCGGACGCCAATTATGGACGAGGGCAGGAACATGCTCCTTTTATTCCCTACATTAATTCACTTCGAGAATTTGGAGGATAAGCAAAAGTTTTATCCGACGTAAGTGGTTTACTTATTGGAAAACACTTGTGCTTAAGTACTTCCATAGCTGTCATATTTTCTATTCGAGGCGTGCAATGGACGTGAAAGACGGGCTTCCTAAATTCGAAAAGCATAAGGACAGCAGCCCACAGATCCCAGAGACGCTAGACGAGGAGCTTAACAAGGAAAGGAATCAGACCTGACGGTATGTGTGTAGTGTTTATTACAGCAAAATGAAACCTTTCAAGGGAACCCCCGGTTGTAGAGATGTGCCATTTGTGTCCCAATCGGCCCCCTTAAGGTTGTCTCTGGGAGCTCGGAAGTCCTGTGCATAACCAGAAGCTGAGCTGCCAGTATGTAAACCTTTCCACCTTGTGCGAAACCTAATCAATTGCTCTTGTTGATAGCCATCAGAACTTCGATCTCCCTGGACTAGTGGGTCCATGTTTACATCGCATTGCTCTAGCTTGGCATCAGCCAAATTTCACCCCTCAAGGATCTAGTTCTTGGTAATTATGGACGCCTATCTTCTCGGCGTTGTAACATTAATTCCAGGGGCGTTAAGTCGAGGTTGGAATTTCAGTCCGGGCTGGAGGTGTGTCTAGTAGTCCATAAAAGCCGTGTTCCATGACGATCATCGCCGCATCCCTTCAAATGCGGTATAAAGTGTCTTGAATTTTACACCTAGATTTGCAGATTTCGATGCGTCCTGGGGATAAATAACCGTCGGTATCTGACATACGTCGTTTCAGGAGCAGAGGGGCTATGGGATGATATAAAGCCTCGTATTTCATGTCCCAAGTCCTTATCCCAAACCATGGCCATACTGCGAAACATCAGACGCAGATTTACACTCCCCAACCACTCCGAGCGATCGTCTGCTCAGGAAACCTGTCCTAACGCCAGTCCGAGACGACACTCTGCACCTGCGAGCGTCTCACGGTCCATCTTCCGCAAACTTCGCAGAATTCCATCGCATCCTAAAGGCCCGATCCCATGGTCGATCACAGAAATATGCTACCGATACATGGTCGACACATATCACTGCCCCGACCAAACACCCATGTCCGCGAAATTCGACCAACCACCCCTTCGGGACTTCATCGAGAAAGTCCTTCACGCGAGCGGAGCTTCCCATATTGCGGTCGCATCCGCAATCGTTCTCCTCGACCGCTTCCGTTCGGAGCTCCCAGAGTCGTTGGACGGGTTGCAGTTTTCTGGCCACCTCCTGTTCCTATCCGCTTTCATACTCGGCGTGCAGCAGATGGCATGCAATAGAGGCGGAGGAGAGAAAGTTTTCGATCATGAGTTTTGGAGTCGCGCATCGGGGTACCCTCCCATAAATATTGCGCGACTTAGAGATCAAATCTATGACAAGCTCGATGGGAACGTGTTCGTAGCACCAGAGAGCGAGCCGATCCTCCGCTTGCTTCTCCCAGCGCTTCCGGACTAACTCCAGTATCGTATCCCAAATTCCCCACCTCCATACTTGACCTCAATATACACTGGATGAGGTATACTGTGGTGAGCTTTCGAACTTTCTTTTCACAATATTGCTGGATTTATTTCGTCTAGGGCTTCGACACTTGTTCTGTTCTCCTATCAAGTTTGGTGTTCCGAAAATATGGACATGGACATAATTAATAACATTCGAGAAGCTGATCATGGACAGAACCTACCTACCTTACTGCGACGTGTAGAGATACTTCCCGTATTTCATCCTCTATCTAACGTATGCGGTATGTGGCATGTGGACGGATTTTACTTGAACTTGAGCTCGAACTTTGCATACGTTACTACCAATACTGTACTGGTAGTACTTAGTTTAATGGAAAAGTATAAGGACGCTTATGAATGATATATAAAACTTGCATCTCTGGAAGCAGTCAATATCCCCCATGGCATCTGAGACGCTAGAGTTGAGACGCGCGCTAAGCGCTGGGCCAGGCTTGCGGCTGAATTGGGTCTTCGAAAGTTCTCACGCCCCACACATCTCTTCCAACACCGTGCTTCACTTGAACGAGAACATTGATTATGTCTTACCCCGGCTACACACCTACGCCACCACCTCCAGGATCAGCAACACCAACGGCACCGGCGTACCCATACGGCGCCTACCACCCCTCACCCTATGGACACCCGTCAACTCCAGGAGCTTACACATATCCTCCAGGCGCATACCAGGCCGGAGTCACGAGCTATGGCTGGTCGTATCCATACAGTTACGTGCCGCAACCCCATCCACAGGTGACAGCTGCAGCTGCGGCAGCGGTGGCCCAACATATCCAGAGGCCACTTGCTACGCCGGTGACTCCACACACACCGACGATGCCAGCACCTACGCCTCAAAGGGCAGCCACTTTTACCACGTATGCGCCGAGCTACGCCAGAGAAAGCATACCATCCGTGCACACTGGAGGTCGTGGAGGAAGACGGCAGTCGAACCTCAAGGGACTGTTCACCAAAGAATGTGAGTGGTCTTGTTCTTGTTTCATCGTGAAGAATGTTCTTTCAACGCAGCAATTCCAGTGAAGAACCTGATGTACGGTTTCGGCGATGACCGTAATCCAGCAAACGATACTGTGAATGTGATGGAGGAGATTTTGATAGAATATATAACAGACATCGTACGTTCCGCCCTTGCTCTTCCTCTGAACCAAAAACTTATCATTTCGGATCGACGACGTCTAGTGCCAAACTGCGACAGGTCCATCCAAAAAAGCTCGACTGTCAATCGACGACCTACGACGCGCTCTTTCTCGGCCAGCAGATGCAAAAAAGCTTGCAAGGATGGAAGAGTTGCTGTTCATGCAAGAAGACATCAAGCGTGCAAGGGCGCAGTTCGAAGAGTCCGATATCCACAACCCCAAAGGTCTTTGAAGCCTACGCATCCGACATAACCACTACCAGCCACTCGTTCTATCTATTTGCGCCATGCCTTGCCTTTTGAATCTGGACCCCCGTACCAGAAAAACGTCCGTACATCCAGTCCAAGCCATCGTCGTGAAAGATCCCAGGGTCCATGATTGTTGTGCTCTTCGAGTCCCTCGCAATGGGCGTTATCGAAACAGAAGCAAGACGAGCTGTCATTCTACACACACTGTTTCACCTGCACGATCTACATCGAAGGACTCGACAGTTCGCCGCATCTCTGGATTATATTACACCCTTGGTAGCCGCCGGACAACCCTACGTCCGCGTGCTAGCACAGGCCTCACCAGAAGCAACCCTACGACGCAGGATAGTGTGCTCTACTAGATAGAGGTAGATAATATGTAGACTACAATAGCCTTCATGTACAGTATATGCCCTTCCATCGTATCAGTTGCATATAACCAAGGTTGCTGCTGTCTGGCATCCGCGTCCTAAAACATCGACCGACCACATCGACTGAGCAAAAAGTTTTGCGAAAGGAACGCTTATTCTTCCATGGCCTCGTCGTCGTCCTTGTTCTTTTCCGATTCCTCTGGTTCGGCGCTTGGCGATTGACTTCGGGCATGGCGGCCTTGAACGCCTGCCATAGAATCGTATACATGAGTGACAAGGGCAAAAAAGGATCGACGAAGCAGAAAACGTACCTCCAGATTGTGCTAAAGGTTTTACATGCTCCTTCAACCATTCTTCCGACTCCCAAACTGCATCCAAAGGGAAAAAAAGTGGAAAAGGCGAGAAAGAGAGAACATTAGCAACTCAGCAGTCATCAAAGAGCAAGGAGAAAGCAAACGCACTGGCTCTGTTCCCTGTCAGGTTCAACGCAGCCTTCATCGGTCGGGCGAGGTTCACTTTCAGCACCCGCCCTTTCAGCTCGTTCATATCCATATTGTCGATCGCGTCCTGTGCATCCGCCGAAGAGCTAAAAGTGACGAACGCAAAGCCTCGATGCTTAGGAGCTATGCATTCAAACGAAACGAAATCGCTGGTGAGTTTACTCATAGCAGACGAGGACAGGCGAACGGTAAAGTAAAACATACCACTGGCGTTCTGATTTTGGTAGTGCTGCGTCACTGGAGGGGGGAGCTGGACCTCGAGGATGTCTCCTGTACCGTAGGACTATTTGTTAATACGAGCATCGTGGAGAGTGCACGCATGAGTGAAGACGAACCGAATGTTGAAAAGCTCTCATAAAGTGTCGTTTCGTCCGTATCGTCGCTTATACCACCGACGAAGACGGTTTTCTTTGATTTTGTGCCTTCTTCCATGTCGCAGAACCGTCAGTAGCTGGAATTGACTTTTGGAGGGTCCGATCGATGTTGGGCGGCGAGAGCGGTAATGGTGGTGGGTGATGGTAGAGGGAGAAGTTCAATTTATGTTTATCATAAACACCCTACATACGTAGTGTAGTACTCACACATACAACAGCTCCGTCGAGTCAAATAAAAAAAACACTTCATTTTTTACACTCAATCTTCTCTTCAACAAAATGTTTCGACTATCTACAACTCCCAAAAGACAACAACAGTACAGCTAGTACACTCGAAATACATCTGCTACGGCATACAACTCAAGACATCACATAAATTAGAGCAAGATCAAAGGCAAGTAGAAAGAGAGAAAAAGGGGGGCATAGACCTGCGAAAAACAGGGATTGAGATGATAAATAAAGGACTTAGAAGCGAAGAGAACATATATACACAATTCTGGAATACTAAACACAGACACAACTAAGCCCGAAATAAATATGAAACACAATTTCAAAGAAGCGATAGACAGGAGGGGAAGGGGGTTCAAGACGAACAAGAAATAAAGAAGTAGAGGGCAAAGAAAGTCAAAGAACTCAAACTACATAGCATCGGATTTCCGGAGGTCATTTGACAGGCTATCAACAAGGTCCAAGAGGGATCCGGGCCAAGTTGAAGGTCAAAAAGCCAGCGGACACCCATAAATTAATAGAACAGGGTGTGCAAAAAGAAATTTTGACCTTTCTTTTTGATTGGATGAAAAAAAAAAGAGAGAAGTTATCAATTGGTCTCCGGAAAGAGTTCAAACCCACAGTGAGTGCTTCCATGGTTCAAGAAAGACTTTGGAGAGGGAAAGAGGGGAGGGACTTCACAATGGACATTAACAAAAAAAAGCATCATTGACGCGACACGACAGACAGATTACGGCTTGTGCTATAATATAATAGCGAATTAGATATTACTTAATAAACGGAGGAGCAGGAGGTGGGGAATCACCGTCGGAAATTGCTCAGGCGCCCTTGTCCGAATCACCCTCGCCGTTGAGGACTGGCTGCTCGGCAGTCGCTGCCTCATCCTCCTTGCCCTTCTCATGCACCGCAGCAGCAACAGCAGCAGCAAGAGTGGCAGGCGCCACCACCACCTTGGCCTTCTTTGCCTTCGGCTCTCCATTCTTCATTGTCCTCGATCGCTTCTTGCCCGTGCCCGTGCCCTCGACGCCATTTCGCTCCGCCGACGGTGGAGAATCCTCTGCTTTCCGCGCAGCGTCAGCAGGGTTGATCGTCTGCGGCTGAGGCTGAGGCTGCGGCTGCTCTGGGGGCTGGGCGGCTGCTGGCTGCTGTGGGGGCTGAGGAGGCGATTGTTGCGGAGCACCAGGTGGCGGAGGGCCGGCTTGAGGGTACATCGGAGGATAGTGTGGAAATGGCGGGTATGAACCGGGGTGAATGTAATACGGCATGATGGGTTGGCCATTGGCATGGGGTGGAGAGCCGTCGGGGCCAGGTTGGCCTTCGTGGGGGTGGGGCATGAAAGCTCCAGGCGGAGGGTAATAAATAGGGTAGTACCCTTCCGGGGCGTACTGAGCTACTGCGTGTATGGCAGCGGCGGTTGTAGACGTCGAGGGCGTTTGTGAACCAGGAGTCCATTCACCTAAGCAAAATTGAATACTTGTTATGACGGAGAAGGAATAAAATAAAATACCATTGAAGCTGTTGCCGTCCGATTCGCCCTTGCTCTTGCGCTTGTACGGACCACGTTTGATGCCTTTCTTCCTCTCCTTTCTCTGACCGTCGACGCAAGTGTCCGCGACGCCGTATTTAACGCATCTTTCGCAAGGTCGATTCTCGTCACAGCGCTTGCAAGCACCAGCGCAATTGGTGCACTATCACCGAAAAAAAAAATCAGATTTAACAAAGAAAAAGCCATACAACCAAACTCACAGCCATCTTGACCTGTTTTCGCTTTGGACGCGACAAAGCAGCGGGAGCAGGGTTCGCTGGCGGAGCACCAAAGGCTACGTGAGAATTCAGCGGCGATAGAAAGATCATAACCAATTCAACTCACGTTGTGCTTGAGGGTGAGGAGGGTAGGCGTACATGACCCCAGGAGGCAGACCAAAGATGAGTGGGCCAGGAACCCCGTTCTGTGTGCCTTCTGGGTGACTACCGTCGGGCGGCGGCGGATACGCGAAAAATGGCGGCATGTAGCTACCAGGTGGCCCCGGAGGCGGGTACGGCGCGCCATTGTATGCTTGGTGCGGGTATTGGACGATGGCCGGAGGCGGGTATGGGTGCTCCTGCGTCGGAGGCGTCGGCTTTGCTTGGTCGCTCATCCTTGTAGTTCAGCAAAACTTCCACACGCCGACAACGGTCGATACGTGGCACGGGCGCTGGAAGACGTTACTGGCGACATTGAAGAAAACATATCAGTACGAGTCAGCGCAAAACGACGGTGAAAGAGAAAGTGAAGAACCTGGGTCGGGAGGGAGTAGGAAAAAAGCTCACTCCGATTCAAGATTCCGAGCTCAGACTCAAATGTCCGCTCTGGGTCAGACTTTGCTGGTGTAGGCCTCTTTGGTCGTAAATATGCTCTGGTTCCGTCGAATGTCAGTTTTCTTGAGCCAAGTGACGTTTCTAGAGGAGCTTTTCAGGTTAGAAAGGAAAATATCAGGGATATGGGGAGAAAAGAACCGCAAGCGGCGCCAACAGCGCGTGTGAATAACCAGCCTGGATTTGATTTAGGCCCGTGGCCCGTGCACACCGTGACTGTCCTTTGAACAATGCTTGTCATGAACGTTGAATACGGCGTGTTGGTTATGCATGTTTTACGATAAGCAGATAATCGTGGCCAACGAAAATAGTCGAAATTTAATTTTTCTATGGGCTTTTGAGGCACTGATTCGGGAGAAATAAACTGGCCATGCTCCGACTCAACTCCTGCAGACTCCGCTGTTCATGACGTTTCGTGTCAGCAAATCCTGATTGAAATTTTTATCTCCCTCTAATCGTCCTCCTCTTTCTCACTGAAAATTTCTCCTTCTGGCCTTTCGCAGACTAGCGACGAAATCAAGTTCGGGTATGGCGTTAACCTTTTGCATTTGTAGTCATCATTTGGGATATATGCTGTGAGTGTAGGTTCTACCAACATGAAGTCAGCAGAATTGACATTGGTTGTCTCATTTGTAGGTTTTGAACGGTTCTTATAGTAAAGGAAACCTTGAGGCTTCCGAATCATGAAAGAATTGCCCAAACTTCCCCTCCTTCCGCCACCAAATGATATATCGATACACAGTCGCCTCTCTCACCCGTATTACTATTCGCAAGTCAGTCCTTTAGCTTTTTGCTATCTTCCCGTACTCACCTTCTCGTATTTACTCCTTCCTTAGCACGTGCATTGTCGTCGCTCAGCAAGACAGCACAGGATCCCCCTCTCTCTCCTACCACCACCCTGATTTCCGACCTTGATGGACGTCGCAGACGAAACTCCCCCTCCTTCGCCCCAGGACTCTGACGCCGATTTTGAGGCCAAGTCTTACTACTATGGCTTGCCCTCCAAACCCATCTCAGTCTACCATACGGGGGCCCCGTGGAAGAGGCCCACCGGCCCCGAAGCGCAGCGCGTGCCGAAGGAGGCTCGGCCAATCTGCGAACATCCCATCGCAGACGTGTGGGACGAACTAGGTTCACAGTTCCCCGAGTACCTCGATTCCGTTAACGTCAAGTGGACAACTATCGACGTTACCCGCTTCGCCGAGGTCGAAAAGGACGCCGGTCCCGTTTTTCTTTGGGTGGGCGTGAAGCCTGGGTCTCTCTCCCGCGAGAACGCCAAGGTCGCGGCCGTCGGTTGCAAGAAACTTCTCGAGGGGTTTGAGCTCACCGACATCGAGGTCGCGTTCCGGGAGTCGCTCTTCACCCGGTCCGCCGGTCCGCAGCTCTTCAATTACGTCTCCTCCGTACACGCAACCGCCGACGTACGCAGTCCACTCACTCCCGCACTCGGTCTGCACATCGCTGCCCAAGCCACTCCTCACTTGGAGGGCACCGGAGGTATCTACATCCGCGAAGGCGCTAAGGTCTTCGTCCTTACGGCCCGGCATGTCGTTATCCGTAATGAGCTCTACTCCCGCACGAAAGCCAGCCAGGTTCGTCGTGATGTCCTCCTCCTCGGCAGTAAAGCGTTCCAGGAGGAACTCAAGTCCATCATGCTCGGGATCGAGCGCCAGGCTATTTTGGTCGACCACTACAAAGAGGAGCTTAAGGGTTTGGGGGAGGCCGAGGCTAAGGAGCGGAAGAGGTTTGAGGACCTGTTGCAGGAGGCGGAGGAGGCGATCAACACCCTAAACGAGTTCCACGGTGAGGTCACGAAGTACTGGAGCGCAGAGAGCCAGCGCGTCTTGGGCCACGTCGCCCACTCCCCTCCTATTTCCGTTGGTACCGGCCCCAAACGCTTCATCGAGGACTGGGCTCTCATCGAGCTCGACGGTGAGAAGATCGACTGGAAGGCCTTTAAGGGCAATGTGATCGACCTAGGTGCGTTTCGATCTATCTCACTAAGGTCGTCTAGTCTAACTATTATATCCAGGCACCAAGATTTCGGTCGCCGACTTTACGTTGAAGATGTACCCCCATCCCACGGCCCGCACCTCCTGCAAATATCCGCGTGGCCGCCTCTTGCAGCTTCGAGACGTCATCAAGGAAGACGAGCTGCGCCACCCGACAATGCTCGACGCGAACGGCGAACAGTGTCTCTTAGTTGTCAAGAACGGTAACAGCACCGGCGTGACCATCGGTCGCGCTACCGGCATCATGTCTTTCATCCGCGAATACTTCAAGGACGGCGCTCACGAGACGTCCATGGAGCTGGCCATCTACCCGTACGGTAACAAGGATGGCGCCTTCTCCGCCCCGGGTGATTCCGGCGCCATCATCGCTGACGGCAAGGGACGTATCGTCGGCCTCCTCACTGGCGGTGCCGGCCAGACAGATTCCATCGACGTCACGTACGCGACGCCCTTCTACTGGCTCTTTGACGAGCGTATCAAAGAGCACTTTCCCAACGCCTACCTCTACCCGGTCACGACCTAGGCGTCGCGACATCAATCTAGAACGACATCGGGGACGCTGGCGAGGTGGCCAGAGGCGGAGACGTCTCGTTCCTTTTTCTTCTTGCTTCTGCTTATGCGACTTCTTCTCCTTCCGACGCAAATTCTATTGTGCGAATCTTGTACAAGCTCAAATCATACAGGCTCGTCGATATTGTAGTCTAAAGCCGAATCGATTTTCTATGCCTCAACACTTCGCCTTTCCCTTTTCGCCATTGGCAGTATAGTCTTCCTTCCCATCACTCGTCTTCTTTCCCCTTCCTCTAAACCCCCATCTAATCTGACTCGCAAGCTGAACCTGCACATCCCCCAGCTCTTCAGCCCAGCTCCAGACCGTCCCAGGATTCTTCAGGAATTGCCTTCCAACGATAACCACATCCGCATACCCGTCCTGCAACAACGCCTCTGCCTGCACGCCAGAGGTGATCTTGCCTACTGTGCCAACAAGGATGCGCTGGGGCCTACCGGCGTCGACTGGCGCTGCGGAGGATGTTGTCGTCTTGCTCGACGGAAACGCAACTGTCGCTCCGAGTGCGCGCATGACATCCTTCGCCAGAGGCGCTTGATATGCGCCATGCACATGATCACCGGCACCAGTGAGACTTATCTTCTGTTTGGGGTGATTTCCGCCCGAAGATACGTCAATGAAATCGACACCATGCGCATATAGTAAGGGTGCAAGACGAGCCGTGTCTTCCGAGCGCCACGAAGGTTCGTGTGGTAGGGATTCTTCAAGCCAATCGGTGCCCGATATCCTGCGATATATGCGTGCTCAATCAATGACGGAAAAAAAAATAACGTGCAAACCTCAGAAAGAGCGGCATGTCCTGCGGGATCACTTCCCTAACTCTATCGACGACCTCAAGGACGAGTCGAACACGGTTCTCCCAACTTCCGCCATACTCGTCAGTGCGCTTATTCGTCACCGGGCTCAGAAATTCGCTCAAGAGATACCCATGGGCAGCATGGATCTCAATGACATCAAACCCCGCTTTGAGCGCTCTCTTCGCCCCAGCGACAAAGGCCGCAACGACGTCTTGTATCCCTTTCTTCGTCAGCGCCTTGGGGTGCGGATAGCTCTCTGCGTACGGAACGGCCGAAGGCGCCCATACATCGTCCGGCCACCCGCCAACAGCTTCCGACGCGGTGGGGTCGCCACTGATCCACGGAGCGACCGTGGACGCCTTGCGCCCGGCATGGGCGAGCTGGATCCCGATCTTCTGCGACTGCGAGTGCGCGAAAGTGACGATCTGGGAGAGGGGCCCGATGTGCTCGTCCGACCATATACCTGAGTCTTCTGGGGTGATGCGGCCGTTTGCGAGGACGGCTGTGGCTTCTACCATAGTGTGACCAGGACCGCGAGTAAGGATCCCGCCCACTGGTATGTACATAAGTATCGCGGTGGTAAGAACTTTTCACGCTTTGGTGAATAATTTAGGGCTATGCTCACAGTGTGCCATGTGCCATGGAGTGAGCATGCCGTTCTGAGCAGAGTATTGGCACAGAGGCGATAACTATTTCAACCAGCGTAAGCTATGCTCTGCATATCGTTACGGTCTACAGCTTGATAACTCGCCCATATTCTATTTGGGAATTCGACTCCGCGAATTCGAATGGGTTGGAAGAGTTTAGGGATTGGTTTGCCGCCTGGTTGAGGGTCAATGGCCGTGCCAGCGGGTGGTTCCTGTATCGGCGTAAAATACGGAGCGCGTGGCGCGCCGACGTTCAAGTTCGACGGGACAGAAGGCGACATGGCGGTCGTAAAGAACAAGATGGACGAGGTAGGATGCTAGCCATGCGGATATTTATAGGAGAATAGAGTATGACGTCGACATGAGATACGCGCTGCAGGAAGAAGGGCCGTCGATATGCCAATATTAGTTTCTAAGTATTTCTTAAGAGGAATCGTAGCTCCCCCTTACACGCGCTGGAAGATGTAGGTTAAGAAGGGCATCTGCTTCCAGAGCCCCTTTCCCGGTGCATTTTGCACTCATGATTCGCTCAATTGCCCTTTATACTTCATTCAACCGTGTACTCGGGAGGCAACTCCAAGACTTCATCTGATTCTTCAATTTGTGGCAGGCGCGCTCCGCTATCTGCGTGTCTCACAATCCTCGAAGGTTGGCGATTATTGCTTGAAGAAAGAACTGGGGGTCCCTGAGGTAGTTCTCGTCCTCCAATTCCTTGGATTGCATCGGCTTCGCTTTCATGAGTTCGGTCCGTCGATAAATTCATTTGAGCGTCGATCGCGTCGTTATTCGATTCGAGCGGCGGGCGTGCGGTGGTAGTTTGTGATTCGTTCATGTTCGTGTTCAGCGGCACTGGATCCCGGTATGGGTTAATATCCGTCGCTTTTTCATCCTGCGGGTCTATGAACGGTTCAATGATATTTTGGATGGATGAGGCTCTAGCACGCAGATGGATATATAGCCGTGGTGAGGAGACAGTGCCAGACAAGAGGTCGGAGTTGGGGACGGCTGACTTTTCCTGGGCGTCGGGTTCTGTGAACGGGTCGATGATATTTTGAATGGACGAGGCTCCAGCACGTAGGTGGAGGAGCGAACGTTGGAAGGATGTAGGGCCAGACGAGAGGGAATCGGAGACAGCTGACTTTTCCTCGGCATCGACGAAAGGGGTGATGACATTCTGGATGGGCGGGCTGCATCAAATTTGAGGGCGCCCGTTTTGTTGTCTAGGGTATCTCGGAAAGGTTCGATGTGGGTTCTTAAACCAGATACGTCCGCGGAGGCTTGATTGTGTCCTTCGCGCTTGATTAGTCTGTTTCTACGTAGGGGGTCGGAACCGTAGCTCAATTTTGAGTCACGTGTATTTCATGTGATGTGCCAATCCAAACCAAATAACGCCGACGCGGTCTTTAATTAACGCGAATGAGTATTCAAATTTGCAGTCCTAGAGTGATCGCAAGCATGTATCTTAGACAAATTTTATTATCTGATCGATCTTATCGTCTTCTAACATCATGCCTCCCCCAAATAATCTCCCAGAAGGCCCTCTCCGCTCTCAAGCCATATATGACACACCCCTAGGGCATGTCTTAATTCGTGAAATTCTTCAGCAATGTAAACCGCGGCCCATTCAGCCCCACGACTATCAATGTGAAGGGATCGGGAAGGCCTTAGACGGAGGTGATCTCCTGGTAACAATGGCCACAGGTACAGGAAAGACAGGGTTTTATAGTTTCCTGATGCTGGTCATATCTGCCCTGGCAGAAGATCCCTCTCTCTGTCTTGGAGAACGGAAATTCTCCAAAAACCCTTGTATGTTACTTATATGTCCGACAAAAGCATTACAAGAAGATATGGTAAGCAATATTTTACTGACTATTCTTCCATGATCTAATAAGATAACATTGAACCGGCAGAGAAGAAACATGGTCGGATTTGGCCTCAAGACACTGGTTATCAATTCAGATACATCAACAATAGCAAGGGCGCAAAAGGTTGACTTATGGGCTGAAGCAAAGGAAGTGCCGACAATGCTCCTTTTGTCTCCTGAAGAACTCCAGTCCGCAGAGTTTGGACGCCTTCTCGAGCAAAAAGACTTCACGGCTCGCATATCCATGTTTGGAATCGATGAAATACATCTTCTCCATTGGTGGGGAAAGTCCTTCCGCCCCTGCTTTCGTCAAATCGGTCTTGTTCGCGCTCGTCTGCCAACAAGAGAAGGACAACCTATCCAAATCCTCGGAACCAGTGCTACATTGCGACCTGGGCCAATAACAGAATATGTTTGCGAGACCCTTGGGCTCAAAGAAGGCAAATACAGCATTCTACGACGCACCAATATGCGTCACGACATCCAGTTAATCTTCCGCCAGATGAAATCTGGGATAGGAGGCAATAAGTTCCCCGAGTTGGACTGGATTCTCGATGAGGGAGAACATACTGTTATTTTCTGCAAAACCATCAGCCTAGGATTCCGTGTCGCCAGCTATCTTTGGAAGCGAGCCAGCGAAAAAGGTCTCCTTGGCCTCGATAAACGGATACGGCTCTTTAACTCCCTAAATTGGCCTTCATACAATTCTGACACGCTTGATCTATTGAATGCTGGTGGAAATCCAGCATCAATAACGATTGCAACAGATGTTCTCAGTGTCGGATGGGACAGCAAATACACACGAGATGCTGTTATTATCGGCGAGCCCTCAGACATCGACGAGTTTGTCCAGAAGATTGGGCGTGTTGGCCGCAATCAAAAGGCTGTTCCCCATCCTCGAGGCTTCTTATACTACACCCAAACAGCTCTGGCGACGGCACATAGAGTTGCAGCACGTGAAGGCATCGAGATCGAGGCAAATAGCATTCTAGAAGCATCTGCCACCATCGGAAAGAAGAGAAGCGACAAGACTAAAGAAGAAGATAAAATGGATGTCAGCATCGCACTCTTACTTCTCGCAGAGTGCAAAAACACCTTCCTTGACAATATATATCAAAATCCGACCAAAGATATCCCTTGCCTGTGTTCTATCTGCCAAGAAACTCCCCCTGTTCATCGACCCAAAAAGTGCACATGCAACGGAGTCAAGTGTTGCCCGCCATCGCAAACCACCTCCGAGCCAGCTCCCGAGACAAATACTGGCACAGAAGCTGGACCAGCTACAGCACATAGAGCCAAGCGAGGCGAAGGAATCAGCAAGGAAATGCGCGAAAAAGCGAAAACTGAATTGGAGGGTTTCCGATGGCTATTATTCAGCAACGCGTCATCGCAAACACATGGCTTTTTCCCTCCTCAGGCCTTTCTACCAGACGAGACAATCAAAAGCATAATAGATCAGATCTACTCAATTCAAGAATTGCATGATCTCGATAACATTGCTGCGCAAAAGAAGTATTTGGTTCCATACAAAGGCGACCTCTTGATCCTGTGCAAAAACCTGCGCGAGCAATTTAATATCATGCGAACAGAAGCCACAGCGAAGAAAAAAGGAATCGAACGCACAACCGAGCCAACCGAAAATGTCACTGCGGACCTTTGCGAGGACCTCAAAGAACCTGATTCAGAGTCTACACTCCCAGCACCATCCGAAAAAACACCATCTACATCGATCATCTGGAAAATAAATGTCAGAAACGGAAACATCACCATCGTAGAATAGAGATCATACATTTACCGTGTCAATCTACATCCATCTCATCGTCTGATGGTTCAATATCTTTGGCCAGTTCCGAAATCCACGTGTCGACGTCTTCCAGAACATCGAAAGTCCCAAGAACAAGTTCTCCGTCAATTATTTCACGATAAGCGATCGGAGCGAGTGATGCAAGTGGCGGTGATTCGATGTCGTCTTCAGGTTCCTCGTCCTCTGACATGTCACTATCTGGCTCGTCATTAGGTGTTGAACTGGACATCCCCTTCGATTGAATGCCTCGCGTATTTGTCGTGTCGAAAATCCACTTTTTTAACTTACCTCCGCGGAGTTTGATAACCCCGTGTTGAAAGTTGTCCTTGTCCTTGTTGTCGTAAACGCGGCCAGGACAGCGGTGGTGAAGTTTGCAGTCAAGGTATACATCCAGCAATGTCCTGATTTCGGGGTTGAGATGAGGCGCGGTATGACGCCCGCTGCGTTTCGAAAGTCCGACGCCTGCACGTAAATCAAGCTTGATACGTGCAAAGTGGTGTAGGTTGCGAGAGACCACGTCTCGGATGAATGTATTGCCATATTCGACTCCTTTCTTCTCGACGATGGCTTCCAGCAGGCGATTGAAGAATTCCTGGATCAAGTCGGCTGCCGAAAACGAACCTGCACGCCCTGAAAGGTTGACAATGGTTGTCTTCAGGATAGCTTCACGGAGAGAAGGGCTAGATTCTAGCTCAAGGCGACAGATTGTTTCGAGTAGATAGCTTGAGTACTTTGTGTGACTTGAGCCCGAGAACGTGAATAACAAGATCTGGAAGTCCGTGAGATTTTGCCAAAGACATAAGCTGTGAAAGGAACACATACTTTCATGATTTCATATACACGACCAACATCGCCGTTGGCAATGGCGTAAGACATTTCACGTGAAGTGAGGGCATCACGCATGAAAGTGATAGAGTTGGCGAGTACTCGATCACCGTTCGGATGGCGGACAAAGACAGGCGGTTTCTTTTTTGAGCTTTTGGCCTTCTTCGTGGGATCTGCAGTCAAAATTGCATCGATGGCGTTGGTAGGAGGGTCGTCGTCCTTTATCCAGGCTGGGCCAAGTGGCACAGAATTGGACCATTCGGTGCTGGAAGTCGTGTCACTCAGGGCAAAATATATTGCGCGGGTGCTCGAGAAGGCGCGGTGGAGTTTGCGTGCACTGAGTAATAGGTCTTCAATGTCAGGTGACTTGTCATCCACAGCGAGCTTCTGAAAGTGCAGAAAGAGATCCTGGCACTCGAAATGGTTCCTGGAATAGAGAGGTAGCTTATTAGTAGCTATCTTATGTCTGAAATAGTGTGAGACATACCGCCAACAGTCCAACATTCGGACCTCGAGAACCAGATACATAAGTGCAGAGGCTGCATCATAATCCACCTTCTTTAGGTTAGAAGGCTCCGAGCGATTGATATGAGCAGCGCTATGGCCGATAGAGGAAGGATCACTGCTCAACAGACCATCCCAATGGGTCTCGAAGATCCGGCTGACATCTGTCCACTCTGTATGCCATAACGAAAGCACAGGTTCGAGAATTTCGAGACTTTGGAAGGGGTCCTTGTGGAACTGCAGATAGCGCTGGAGCTCGATCATCTTCTGGAATGTCAATCCATCACCGCCAGCAATGACCAACCGCCGCGCGTAATTGCCATCCTTTTGTCCCATCTGCCCGAGAAAATCGAACATGCAGTCTTTGAGCTCTGTCGTGATCGTCTCATTCTTGCCATTTGATGCGAGAGGATGGACCTTCGTGGCTTTTGCTGGTAGCTGTAGCTTCGTAGCCTTCTCTTTAAACAGCATTGCCAAATGTGGCTTCCACTTTTCCAACGCCGGAATGCTGTTAATGAGGACGCGTAGCCAGTGGAGAGAAAAGACTGTATCGAGGTGGGTTTGGTCGATCATGGCAAGTAGGTCATCAACGGAAACATTGGCGCGCTTGTTCTCCGCAACTCGTCGACGTTTGTCGTCCAAATCAGCCGCCGTGAGGTCAATGTCGTCACCGAGCTCGCAGTAGATTCCAGCAGTGCCAATGTTCATCTTATTGCTCCGGCCTATGCAGGCATCTCGCACTCGGTGATAGTTCTGCACATTGTCGAGTTGGAGCGAGCCCCATTTCTGGAGATCGGATGCATGATCTGCGGTAACCCGGCTTTCGTGGATGGCGAGGCCCTTCAGAGCGTTTTGAACAGTGCTGTAGGCGGGCATATCACCAATCCGGCTTCCATACGCCATGAGATCGGCTGGAGCAGAGAACGCGAAGTACAGGAGACCACGCGCGAGGGGAAGAAGACGAGCTTCGTTATTGCGTGTGAAATTCAACGTCGAGATTGCATGTGTGGCGACCTGAAAAGGAGTTCAGTTAACAGCATTTATTCTGGACGAAATAAACGCACTGTTTCTGTCGGCCGTCGTTTCTTTTCTGTGTCCTCGGATTGTTTGCCATTGCATCCAGCAATCCGATTAACATACACCCAAGTAAGTGGCTGGTACTTTTGGATAACCCCCGCGACGCGAGCCACAGTGGCTGCACCAATATCTGCCCATTCCATGCGTTCGGTGGCCCGTTTCTTTGACGTAGCATGAAGTCCACTTGTCGTTTTAACAGCTTCCCTTGCTTCCTTCACGAGTTTCTTTTCAACAATCTGAGCTGCAAAGGCAGAGAGCGCAACACGAGCAATATGCATTTGAAAATACGGTACCGTTGTAGAGTACATGAGTGCATCCTCTGACGATCCTGCAACTGCCCTGCCATCTGGACCTTCCTGCCACAATTGAAGCACCATCGCTGGCGTGTACGTTCCTTTGCCCTGCAGAAATGTTGAAGCGAACCCGCTGTGCCGCTTTGATCGACTGAGTTTGTTGCCGTCCTCGTCCTTTGTCGCGAATGCGAAGTACTGGAAGTGGCCTAATGCCCATCCGGCGTGCTGGATGGCATCGTAAATCAAATCGAGTTTTTCGGCAATTGACTGCGGCACAGGGATGTCGTTGAAGGCGGCGGGCTTTTTCTTCTTCTTTTTCGGGGGTTGTGGTGTTCCAGTCAGCGAGAAGAAGGGCAGAGGGACATTTTCCTTGTCGTCGAACTTGCGCTTCGATGTCCGAGATCCCGAAGCGCCAAAATTTGGTGTCTCGTTGAAGTAATTGCCAGGAGTTGACATCGTGAACTGATAGGTAGCCGTGGAAGGAGTGGATGGTTGGAATGGTGCAGGGGGGTATGGAGTGGTTGGCAAGCTGTAACGAGAGGATTTGGGACCGGGGGTGGTCTGAGGAGTACCACGAAAGACATGGTTGCTCGATGACATGGTGTGAGAGATAACGAAATGAGGCATCGATTCTGACCCATTACCATAACGGGATATTACACGTGACGCAAAATCGAGCTACGGGTTGACCACCGCGCGTCAAATCAGACTATATATCAGGCTCCTAAACCATCCTCTCGTTCGAGAATCCTCTTCATATAGGGTAGATAGGATGTTATCTAATCTTTGTTATCTAAGGACAAATAAATGACAACAGAACTTACGATGGGGGATTCTCGATAGAGAGGCTGGCCTATTTTGGATTCGGTGATCTCGGGCATACCTTCTAACACCCAACGTAGGGTTTATGTTTAGTAGATTCAACTTCATTATATTTTGATGTGTCAGCACATCAATCACCAAAGGTCACCGTTTGGTCACATCCGGAAAAGGAGACCAGCCACATTCTGCTTGCCCAGGAGGTTCATTGGCATAATAATGACAATAAAACCAGGTTATATATATTCTAGGAATGTATTTGGACCTCTCATAAAATTACGGGGCAGATTTCTTAGGTTTTGACTCTGCCATTCATGAAAGATGTGTCAAAAAAGGCCTATTTCTGCCCTAGTGCTGCGTGGCCTCACTCAAAAAGCATGAAACTTCTCAGAGGCACTTAAGGTGCATACTAAAATATTCGTGCCAAATTTCAAGCCTGTAGGTTGAGTAGCCGTTGAGATATTCTCTGATATTCTCGATTTTTAAACACCCGACACGTGATAGTATTGACGCGAACGTCTGTTGATATGTGCTGACACATCAAAATATAATGAAGTTGAATCTACTAAACATAAACCCTACGTTGGGTGTTAGAAGGTATGCCCGAGATCACCGAATCCAAAATAGGCCAGCCTCTCTATCGAGAATCCCCATCGTAAGTTCTGTTGTCATTTATTTGTCCTTAGATAACAAAGATTAGATAACATCCTATCTACCCTATATGAAGAGGATTCTCGAACGAGAGGATGGTTTAGGAGCCTGACTATATATGAGTGACTCTATCATAAACAACAAAAGTCACGAATTTAATAGTCTGACTACGGGAGACTAGCGCTTGATGCGGTGGCGGAGGACGAAAAATATGAGAAGGATGATTAGCAGCGTACTGCCGACTATTCCTCCCACGATAGCGCCAATGTCGACATTTCCGCTCGGTCTCGGAATCGGGGGTCCACTGGTTGAGGGTGAGGTAGTCGAGGTTCCAGTCGAAGCATTTTCAGAAAGTGAAGTACCGCTTTGAATTATGAGGTAGTCCAGAGTGAATGGTTGTCCTACTGCATAGCACTGGACAGTGATGTTGTGCTGGCCCGGCGGGAGTAAACTAGTCTGAAATGATATGTGGTTATAGGTAGAAGTTATGGAGGCTGTTGAGGCAGTGAAATGCACAGGAGATATTCCATCAACGAAGTATTGGCACGTGGTTGGGGCGCGCAATATGTCAATACCGTCCGGGAATATCGTTTCATTTGTGTTGAGGACTGAACTCGTCGAGAGACTGTACCAGGCGAGGGACTGACCTGTTAAATATCAATCAAGTCAGATATATGCAGCCTACAACAGGATGAAGCCAGGATCAATACCACTGAAATCCAAGAAGAATGATGCATTGGCAGCCAGCGTCATATTCGCTGTACCGAACGGCTCCCAATCTCCCTGATACTGAAGCCGTGGATCCGTCGAATCAACAAAGAAATAGGGTAAGGATGGGAGGAGCGAAGTGATTGCAGAGGCGCTCGGAATGTATTGGATGAAGTCCAGCCAAAATTCGGCTGCAGCTGTTGCGTTGTGGATATCGAAGTTTTTATATCGAATATTAGCGGTAAGAGTATGCGGCCCGTCGTCCAGTCCATCCTTTTCGCAATAACTTTGCCATGGAAATTGCCCAAATGCCCTATTGGCCGCGATGCTCTCCCCATCAATGAAACACTCCCAAGATGGAATCGGGTCCCCGGAAGCGTTAAGTGCAGCAAACATGCCATAGAGCGCTACCGCGGAACCTGTGAGTCGATTCCTGTTCAGATTCTAGGACAATCGCTCTACAGAGAATTAAAGTGTACTCACCATTAAAAGCGAATGATAGATTCGATGGACTGCTATCAATGGGATTCATATAATGTCCAGTCCCTTGGAATGCATCTTGCAAATATGTTTCATCGGTCCCGTCACCGGATCCAGTGTTAATCTGACTGTCAACCCATTGTCCGGAATAGTGTATGCCGCTATCCCAGTCATCCACCCTCACCCACTGGGACATCTCTGACTAGTTGCTCTGGGAACTTGGAAGAGGACAATATGTGGCTCCAAGTTTGGAACTTGAAGGAAGTGGAGGAAGAGTGAGAGAAGCCTCACATTATATGCGTGAGGGCCTCGTCTAAAATTATCTTGTTATCGCAATTTGGCTATGCAGAAGAGCAAATGCACCTGGCCAACGTTCTTGACGTGATCAGAAATCATCAAGCTTTCCAACGTCGAACGTTCGGCGTATTCTGATGAAATGCATCCATAATGGCACCACCGGATGTTGAATGGGTTGTTGGCTGTTGTTGGTAGTCACAATGCGCAAGAGTTATGGTACTTATTTCGGAATGGCGGTAATCAATCGCACTGTCCGGAACACAGTTGCTGCATTGAAGCGTTATTAAGCATGTAGAAAGATCGGCTTCAAGGTATTGACATGAAAGCTGCCTTCTTCCTTCTTTCACGTCAAGTCCAGTCCCTTCCAACCCTCCTTCCAGCCTCAACACAATCGCCAACGCTAACACCTCCGACCCCTGCGCCGACAACAGCAAGTCTTCCATTCCACCCGACGGAATTACGCAAAACCGCCTGCATCTCTTCCATACGCTCCAGATGGCCAGGCAAGAGCGTCGGTATGCAGGCTTCGTTATTCCATATACGCCAATATACCGGATCCGGAATGTGGCGGCCCAGTTGTACCTCCAACTTGTCAAGAAGAGATCGAATGAAGGGCGGAATGCTCGTGCTTTCTGAAGAGACGAGCTGTGGTGGCAGTGGAAGTTTTGGATATGGACCGCCAGTCATCATTGTGAGCTTCGTGTGCGGTGCTTTGCTGTAGTAATCCTCAGTGGGAGGAAGATCTTGCTCGTGGAGTGAGCAGGAGTCGAAAACAGTGCCGAGGATGCCCGACGAGGATGAGTCAGAGGGGTTCGGATATCCGGTGGCAGGGCGGGGTATCAGGTAACCAAAACCTTCAGGGTGGATATCCTTAGGAGGGCATGGGAAGACGAGATTGACGACGCGCACTGTTGATGTCGGATTGTCAGCGAGGTGGGGGATTTGAGGCAGAGGATGGGTGCCAGAGGTAGATTCTGAGATGAGGCCTTGCAATATGGGAAGAGGCAGAGCAGAAACAACATGAGTTGCTCTCAAGGAATCTCCACGAGAATGCAGAATCTAGTAGACGTGTCAGAAAATAATGAGAAGGTTTTATAAGCAAACCGACCTCGAATGAACGGTCCTGTAGCTGCTTGAAGCCCGAAATTGCCGTATTCTCCAGAATGCTGACATTTAAGGCGGACCGTAGGTGGTCCTCCAATGCCTTGGTCAATGTCTCCATCCCGTCTCGGAATGAATAGACCGAAACTCCATGCATCATATCCAACGTCCTTCCAAGGTCATAAACCTCCTCGTCCTTTTTCCTCGTCTTTCCTGGCATCAGTAACCCTCGAACCATGCTTCCACAGCCCCTCTCCTCCGCTTTCCACACGCTCGGAAAGGCAGCTCGAATACTCAGTTTCCGAGAATCTGCAGCGTAGATTCCATGTACCAGTGCGCTACCAAACATCCTCGCGAACGTCTCCCCGAAACGTCGGGAAAGAAATGCATCCACACTCTCGTCCTGAGAGTTTGGGGGCCGATTAGCCCTTTTGAAAGGCTCGCGAAGGATTGCTGGCAGCATTATTGACAGAAATGGAGAACCCAGAAGGGATAGAACGGAAGAGGGTAGCCGTTGCAGGCCATAAACCGTGGATGAATTTGATTTCGGGATATATAAATAACGAGCCTTGGCTGGAGGGGATGTCTGTGGCACTGTGATCACCTTGTCTTCAAGTTTCAGTAGATTTATCTAGCCGTTGTCGTTAGTCGAATAAAACTACGACAAGATTATATCAAGACTCACCAACTCGAGAACGGATTTGCCATTAGGTCGCAATGACCGTGGTCCCGCTTCCAAAAGCACCGAAGCTCCGATTTGAGGTAAAGTAACACGTTCAGAACGTACCCAGCCGCCTAGTCGAGCTTGTTTTTCCAGCAGGACGACTTGTGATGTTGGAAATCTTCGTGAAAGGTGATAGGCCGACGAGAGTCCCGTGAGTCCACCACCCAAGACTGCAATTTTTCCTGGAGGCATATTGCGCCACGCTGTAGACTTCCACAGCTAGAGATAACCTCTCAAAGACCAGACCAGCCCGTCATAAGCCTCGAGGGGTCCATATATGTTGGTAAGTTAGGAGAATGTTCTCGTCAAAGTTGTCAACGGCTGGGAATACTCACGACGCCTTTTGGTAGCCGGATCAACCCGACAAACTTATGTTGGCGCCGAACCCGTTCCTCATGATTTATCCGAGTTGCTTAGCTTCAAACTTACAGCTGATTCCGAAAACTATGTCAGTGTTGGTTTTTTTTGTGTCGGTCCATCAGCAATATAAGATATTCAGGCACTGTCCAAAATGGTAAGCCGTCGCGAGGTGTCTTGATTCGAGAATGGAGCGCCTGCTGTGGAGGAGTCACATGTCACAATTGTCGAGTAGCTGCGCTGAGAGAAGGAGAAGGTGGAAGATCATCCACAAATACAAATCCAGCTTGACTGAGGAGTATAGAATTATTATAGGGAGGCGGGTTGCTATTCTTATGAGGAAACATCTCAGAAAGGACAGTAGAAAGTGGAAGAATAAGTTGAAAGCAGTATTCAAGTGTGACTTGCACGTGGTTTGCACGCGGTGGTGGTATGCTCCAAATCGAGATGCATTGTGACCGCCTTACCATTTCGGTCAGTGCCTGAATATCTTATATTGCTGATGGACCGACACAAAAAAAACCAACACTGACATAGTTTTCGGAATCAGCTGTAAGGATCATGCCATCCATCGCGCCTCTCGTGCCCGATTCACAATTCACAATGCTCATTGCTGAAGTTGCTGGCCAGCCGATTTTTTCTTCCTTCAAAATCAATGCCAAGTGGAATCATGTGAGGCCATTTACCGAGGAATATATTCAATATTCCCCAGGCAACACCCATCAGGGGCGCCCCTGTAGCTCTCGCGATCTCAAGTTCATTCGAGCACTGGTTATATTCCTTGTGTCAGAGAGTTCATCTGAAGGCCATAGACTGCTCACCGCCGTAGTTTATGCAGGATTCCCTGTGTGCAATAGTCCTCAACTTGAAGTCTAGCTGTGATTCCTACTCGCCGAGTGTGGTTCCATCAGACAAAATCAAATGGCCGCAGGATTGTATTCTCCGACAGCTCCATCATTTGGCAACTAGCATTTTCGCTAACGTTTGCCAGGGACGATCTTGTCCGGGGCGCACACGCTCGGTATATCCCTGCCCGCGAGGGCCGTCGGGGTTGTTGGAGGATTCTGACTCTCCCAACACCCACCACGATCTTCATTGAGAAGTCGTATCTGCTCGACTCGTATACCCTCTCCTCATATACCCGGATAACGCAGAGAGATGTCGCGAGCAATTATGATCGACGACACAGATCCTGGCCTAGTTTATAGCGGGCAATGGATCGCAGACCAAGGCAGCAAAGACAACAACGGCAACTATGGTGCTCCGTACTTGCGCACCATGCACTACACAAAAGGGACAGGGAGCTTTTCGTATTCTTTCCAGGGTATGTTCTTGTCGTCGCTGCCTCCCCCGAAATTGAAGCTGACAAAAGCCCCCGCAAACTAGGTACTTATGTGGGTGTCATTGGTGCAACTATGGATTCATCAAATCCATCGCGAGACTGCTTCATCGACGGGGTCAAAATCGAAAGCGCCGTCCTCTCTGCGGCGGAGAATCGGGTAACACAGTGCCAACAATATGGGTTGTCGGATGGGCCCCATGTAATCACCCTCACTGTGACCGCTCCAAACCCCAGTTTTTATTGGTTCGATTTCCTCTTCTATATTCCTTCGGCGAGCGTTTCGTTGGATAACGCTGCCATCTTCATCAACACCGGTGATCCAGCAATGCAATTCGGAACTGGATGGGCGCAATATGCTCCGGGGTATATAACGAGGCAACAAAGCTCGGTATACAGTATGGACTTCAATGGTTCGTAGTTCGTCTTCATTGTGTCTCCGACTCCCTTTGATGAAGCATGTATAGGCGAATCCCTCACCTGGTACGGTTTTTACAACTCGGCACTCCCGTTTGCGGCCACAACTGCAACCTATTCGATCGACGGTGGAAATCCCGTCTCGTTCACCCTCAACGGAGTTGCTTCGCAGAATACTGGTGTAGAACTCAACCAAATTTTCTTTTCAACGGGACAACTTTCTAATGGACAACACAACATTAAAGTCGTATACCAGGGAAATAGCAACACCACACCGCTGTCGATTTACAACGTCATCGTTCAGACTGGCACAGGGGCAGTAGCTTCACAGCCCGCATCCTCTGATGGAACTACATCCTCTGGTGGAACCGTATCCTCTGGTGGAACCGCATCCTCTGGTGGAACTCCAATAGTCCCGTCCGGATCCACTGGTGGAAGCTCAGGCATATCATCGGCATCTCTGGCTGGACTTCCAGCACTTCCATCCAACCCTTCCAATTCAGGAGTCTCCAATTCTAGTCTCAATTCGAGTACCCCATCGTCATCACGGTCCTCGTCGTCGTCGTCGCCGTCATTATTGTCCGGACTTCCAGCCGCCTCTTCTGCAGGATCTTCAATTCCTGGCCAAGTAGCTTCTGACGGATCCTCGAGTGCCGCGTCAAATCAAAATCAAGGTCATAGTTCCAACCACATCGGCATCATAGCAGGGTGCATCATAGGCGTCTTGGCCCTTGCTCTTTTAATATTCGCCTTTCTCTTCCTACGGCAACGCAATAAAAGATTGCGCGAGAAGGCCAAGGATTCGGGCGTCGACGTCGTTGAACCTTTCAACGTCGGCCCATCAATGGCTGAGAGATCATCTAGCCATTCTCCTCTCTCATCTTTCAATCCACCTTTCGACTCGAAGAGGCAGCAAGCCAGAGACGTAGGAAGCTCCGACATTTATGTCCGTACCCCGTCGTCGATGAGCCCAAATAAACCATGGAGATTGGCGGCAGGACCATCGGAGGCTTCCCAAACATCAAGTTCGACGCGCCCCCACGTGTCTTCACCTAGCAGTGCTAGTGCTAGCGACGGCCCATCGGTGATTATGATACATGAAGACAGTGGGGTGCGGCTACCTCAACATGCCAATTTGAATCGTTCGCACGTTAACGTTGTCGAGATGCCTCCGACGTATTCGGCGGAGTAGATGATAGAGGTGTCAATTTTTTTCTTCAAGTGTAATATCCACTAATATTGTTGTATCCATATCGTTTAATTTTCGTTCAGAGATGTCCAGAGTGTTAGGATTTATCTTGGACTTAGTAGTCACACTCGTTTTATCTACTTCTCACACTCGCTTTATCTCACTTTTCGTATGCGTCTAGTCTATCTTTACAGGCTTATACACTCATTAGTCTCATTTTAAAGTTGCGCAAAATTACAGATCAAAAGCAGACCAAGTAAAACAGGAACAGTGGCGGACCAGCACCAAGACATGTGCGGTAAGTGTTGGGATGATACTGCTAACGAATGCAAATATTCTCCGAGCCGTCGATTCCCATTCATAGAAGCGAGATGAGAACCATCGGGGGGAGGGGAGATTTTCAAATGCTCATGTTATTGCCCAGTGGCAAAGTCGATGATTGTCGAGGTTTTTCTTTTTCAAAATCTTCCACGTCTAGAAGTGTATTTTGCCACCTCAGATAAACATCCAGAGATGGCTCTGGAAGGCCCGTCATACCAAAAATGAGGCGGATATAGGCAATGGGCAACTCGGGGCGACTTGCCTCTAACCAAGTGATGATGTCCCTAGCTGAATCTACATGAGGACTCGAAGCGCCAATCAGAGAGAATCCAGGTTCGATCATTGCCAGGGTTTGAATTGTGTCCCCAACACTCATAAGTACCACTTTCTTTTGGTGTACGTCGTACGCTAATAAGGAACATCAACAGTAGCCTACGAAATCAGATAGAAAGAGGCAGGGCAGTCATCGCAATGCAAAGCCTCAAAAATGACATCCATAATTTTCACTTTCGGTTTGTTCCAAAAATACTGCTCAGAATCTCATAAGTCTTGAACGATTTTGCCACGGACTTCATCGGAGCACGACCAGAAGTGTGGCACTGGCGAGAGAGGCCATTTCAGGTATCCCCAAGTTCTAAGACACGGACGGTCGAGAGTATCCAGAGCTGTAGAAGAAGGTTTAAGCGTAAGATTTATGCTAAGAACTTAGAACAGAACAGAAACTTCATGAAGACAATGATATCCGCTTGGTAGTCAACCGAAATCCGTCTAGCCTCAACCGCGCTTGTGCTTCTTGTAGAAGGGCCCTGAGCGGTGAGAAAATTGGCAGACGAAGCATGGTAAAAGCGCATTCAATCTTCAGCTTCCGAAACGTTTTCATGATCATCATCACCAGAGCAACCACCTTCAATAGCACTAAAGACCGAAGACCGCGCAATATTAGATAGACTTGGCCTTGCTCCAATTCTAGGATATCCTCGATGACGCGCGGGGGTTGAGGACAGTGAAGAGCTAGAAGAGTTCTAAGGACGAGGTCAAGGGTGTCTGTATATAGACAAACTGACAGGATGTGGTTGTACAGGTCATCGAGTCCGCGAAAACAGTCGAGCGTCGAGGATTAGATTCTAACGCGACTTGAAGCGGCTTGTTTGGGTGATGCCATTCTGCCCAACGAATTTTAGCACAGTTGCAGCGTAGATAAATTGACCGGATGCGAGATCAAACGATTCCTTCCGATGACCATGGTTTATCTGCACGCGAAAGGAGTTCATTCTTTCTGTAGATGGCGTCGAAGCCATCTCGGAAATTGGTTCGTCAAGCACGACGCGTCGCACGAAAAAATATAAAGTCCTTGAATCGAAAGATTCACGAATACGCCCACCGGGGCAGCTAGCCAAGGCTTCGGCACTGAGCGTCAGAATAAGTCGCCGGATGTCGTGTGCTTCACGTTCATCCAACCCATCTATGATCATGGTCGGAGTGAGGTGTGGATGAGGAGTCAAATTGAAGAAGGGTTCGATGATGAGAGCTCGTAGTTGGATGTCGAGGGATTTAGCATGCATAAAGGTGGGTCTGAAGTCATTATGTGATTGATATGTTCTCGTAGGCCAGGTGTGTTGTGCTCAAGTTGAGAGGCACTTGTCAAAAACAAGTAATGACCTTAACCCCGACCTTCCCTTGAGAAAAGAAACTTGTACCGAAGTTGCCTCCAGTTGCAAATATCGCTCGGCGCTCAGAGACATTGCCTGAATTAAGGTGTGAAGGCCGTGTCGATCGATTTCCGATTTTCTGGCGTAATACATAGCAACTTACCTAGCTCTGTATCATTCAGACATTCGGCATTTTGGAGAGTTTCAGGTTCATCCATGTGGCATTCCTCTGAGTCAGATACGGCGCGCTCATGCAGCTGTAGAAGGCGAAGGGGTCGAAGTTCAACGTTCAACGTTCAACTTTCAACATCCAACTGCCAGCGTACCTTCAATGGCATGTACACGAATCAGGATCGCGGGGCTGTGTCGGGAACGAATCGGGGATGCGAAGGGGAGGGCAAAGAGTTGCAACGGGACGCAGAAGCCAGCAAGTTTGTCATTGAATTTCTTGAGCTAAACGACTTATTGTAGGCAACGAAGTGAAGAGGACCTGAGAGATAGAACCATTCTGTGTGTAAGTAACGAAAGGACTGAGCAAGAAATAAATATTTCGCGGGAATTGCCGATAGATTTTGTCCTGGAGCCAAGCGGTTCTATCGTACAAACTTACTCGTCATCACAGCTTTACATTGTCTCTACCTTAGCCTGAATCTACCTCAGCCTGAAGCTTAGTTTGGATGGTTCTATCTCGACGCCTACCATACAACGACCGTCAGGACCCTGTTGACCTCTTTATGATTTGGACTTACTTGGGTTACAATGAGTTTGATCTTTGGCACTATCCTGGACCCCCAATAATGACTCCTGCTTGTCCTAAAATGCTTTTTTGATCTGTAAATTTTCTTTGACCAACTTTTTGTATGTCCTTTGTTTCATGGGGTCACTGGTCAACACGAAACACATCATTCAGCTTTGTTGACACTCGGCGTTCCACACGGGGGGCTATACTACAAGCCCGACCATAGAGGACCCCATCTAGATCTTATCGAGTGGATAAGCTCTCGTGAACTCATGGGCGATTTATGCAGAGGCCACCATCAATCGCGACTAGAACATTTTACAGCTTATCAGAGGTGAGAAAACAAGTTACGATCTTCAATCGCAAGAACTACAATATTGACCGATTTGTAAAGCGGTAATTAACATTTCACGAACCACATTTGTCCCGCGACGCATCAGGAACGGGCGCCCTACCACCCTGTTAAGGATGTCAGTAGCCCTTCTTTTAGGTACTACCAAGTCATATCCATCACTCACAAGTTCAGACACATACCCTCGATCCGTGATCGGTGAATGACTGGACACTGTAACTTAGGCTTTCATCTGGCCTTGATCCAATCATGTCAGTGGATGTCCTTCGTACGTTACACACAAACTCTGACGAAATCCTAACACTGGAATAATACAAATAGGCTCGTGTTCCTCCTGTAGTCGTCAGTTCTTTCACAGCAATCCCAGTTTTAGCATGCCTTCGACTCGCTTTCTCATCTTCGCCTTATTGGCTCTCATCAACACGATCTATTCTACCCCAGTTCTCGCTCAAGGGAATCAAGGACATAACTCTTCGAACCATGGTTATCATCCAGGCTCTTGTGAAAACCTGCTCCAGCGTCGTGAATGGTATATTCTCTCTAAATTCTGACTATCCTGCACCGCTGACTTTTTCCCGCAGGAGGACATTAAGTGATACCGAGAAGGCTGATTACATCACGGCAGTCAAGTGTCTTCAGGCACATCCAGCGATTAATCCTGTCTTCAAGGCCGCGAAAACGCGATTCGACGAATTTCAAGCGTACCATATTCAACAAGCTGACAAGGTCCATGTTACGGTAAGTTGGGCGTTCCTTCCTCTACTTATTGTACTTCGTGAATATTGATCACAAATCACAATACCAAAGGGGCAATTTCTTCCATGGCATAGACATTTCGTGAAAAGATATGAACTTGCCCTTCGGGACGAATGTGGGTATAAAGCTGCGACTCCGTGAGTTTTCTAACACCCTTCATATCAGTCGGCAGCTAATATTTGTGTATTTTTTAGGTACTGGGACTGGACTCAAGATGCTGACGAAGCTTCCTCGTATGTTTCATTGCCATGGTCGAGATTTTTGACAGAAATTGACCATATAATTTGCACCGTTCTAGAATTTCAGGCGCGCCAGTTTTTGATCCTATTACTGGGTTCGGCGGCGATGGTGTTCCAGGGACTTACACCCTTCCGCCAAATATATCAAGTGATAATAGGGTCATTGTCCCCGCTTTCCGCGGCTGCGTTCGCGATGGTCCTTTTGCAAACTACACCCTTCGCCTTGGCCCCGGAAAACTGATCACCGAGCACTGTTTAACGCGTGGCATTAATAACGATGCCAGAAAATACCTTACCTCCTCCGCAATGGCGAATGCTACGAAGTTACCGACATTTGAACTATTTCGAATCGAACTGGAGGGGGAACCTATCACCAGTGATCACAGAATGCACGACGGCGGGCACATCGCCGTTGGTGGAGAAATGAGCAACTTCTACTCTAGCCCAGGAGGTACGTATCCTTTGCCTCGTCAATTGTTTAATTTCCAACCAAATATTTTGGTAGATCCGCTCTTTTACCTGCACCACGCCAATTTAGATCGCATCTGGTGGAACTGGCAGCAGATGCTCCCCATGCGCCTTTTCGAGATTTCTGGACGGTCCACTATTGTACCTCCTTTTGTCAACGTTACCCTTGACCACCCGTTACAGATGGATAGTGCCCTTGGCCCGACAGTTCCGATTCGCGAGGTCGTGGATATCCACAGTGGACCCAATTGTTATACCTACGTTTAGTTTGATTCTGAAGATTTTGGACTTTCTTACATACCTACCCCCCGACGCCAATAATTAGAATGGAAATAAATAGAATTTCCGCATATTTCAAAATAGAATATTTCCTGCCTCGCTCTCATGATAGTGAGAACGAGAGCAGCAAAACACCATTTCATGTCTACGCTAGCGACGACTGCACGTGAGGAGAACGGAATTTTCAAGTTCCGACTTATGAATTCACTCGGAGCACCACTGCGTCTCCTTCACCAGCGGAGTGTATGCGTACTGATAGTTGCCCCATCCTTACCCCATCCTCACTGGCGCCGGCGCTATCATGAGTCTATAACCATTTCATTACTCGTGGAAGGTTTGCCAGCTCCCTGGACCCCCCTGCAGTGTGCATCTTGCGTTTTTGGATTTGCTTGGACTCGAATCGGACACCTCCAATTAGCAGCTCCAGTTATTGATAGTCTCCCGAGCCGACCTTCGATGGTAATAGTCGATCAACTTGGAAGTTGATGATAAGGGGTGCTGTCTGAGACTGGAAATATTCAGCTAGCGTTTCATGTCCAGCGCCGCGCCAGGACTCCTAACTCCCAGCCAGTCCCAGCCGCCGCTGGTTCTCGGTATATCTGATCGTTCATGTTTATGCTTTGTGCTCTGAATCTGGCATACGCTCTCGGGAACTGCCCCTCTTCTCTATTTTTATAAAAGGTATGTTTTAGGAGAAGTTTAAGTGGTTAATCTCGTGACTCCTATCCTTTGCCCTCTTGGAAGAGTCGATCCCTTCGTTCGATTTCGTTCGATTAGCCTGTGGGGGTCCAACCATCTCCTTGCACGCAGCGGCTTATTCTCCTAAGTATGAGCTCGAGAACGTCGATCACGGCAAGTGACTGGCCTTTTGGCCTCGATCCAATAACGTTACGACTGAGGTCTTTCCGGAAGCCCCTATAACACCCAAACACAGGCATATAAATATGCCAACTTTCTCCAGTTGGCATCGTCGCTTCAGAGCAGCCTACCGTATTCCCAATATGCGTTCAGCTTCTTCTCTGGTCTTCGCCTTGTTTGTCCTGGTCAACGCGATCTATACCCAAGTCGTCGGGGCGAATGATCAAGCTTTTAACTCTTCTACTCCGGGTCGTGTCTATGGTGGTACCCAGAGAGCTTGCGGGAAGTTGCTTCTGCGTCGTGAATGGTACAAACTCTATTTATGTTCTTTATTTCCATGACTAACCTTTTGCAGGAGAGCAATGACCAACTCCGAGAAGGCCAATTATATCACGGCGGTCAAATGTCTTCAAGCCCGTCCGGCTCGTGATCCTGCGCTCAAAGCTGCGAAAACGCGATTCGACGAATTCCAGGCTTATCATATCACTGAGGCGGATAAGGTCCACATTATGGTATGCCGTTCCTATATAATTCATGCACTGGATATTGCTAATATCAGTATCTCAGGGCCAATTTCTTCCATGGCACAGACAGTACGTGAGGAGCTACGAGCTCGCTCTTCAAAACGAGTGTGGATATAAAGGCGCTACTCCGTAAGTTTTTTTTTTGCGATTCTAAATCCCCTTCGCAAACTAATACATATTTCGATAGCTATTGGGACTGGTCATTGGACAGCGATTCGCTATCCTCGTATGTTGGATTCCTACCATCGACACTTTGATTATGGCTCACTATAAAATTTCTCCTGTTTCCAGTCTTTCAAACGCACCAGTTTTCGATCCTATTACTGGGTTTGGTGGTAACGGTGTTCCTGGTACTTACACCCTCCCACCAAATATACCGGCGGACCACAGGGTGGATCCTCAAGGCTTCGACGGCTGTGTTCGCGATGGCCCTTTTGCGAACTACACCCTCCATTGTGGCCCTGGGAAATTGACCACCGACCATTGCCTCACGCGTCATGTCAGACCCACTGCCAGGAATTACCTCAATTCCACCGCTGTGGCCAATATCATGAAGCTCCCGACCTTCGAATTATTCCGCGTCGAGCTGGAAGGACAACCCGTTACGAATGGTTTCAGAGTACACGATGGCGGCCACTGGGGCATCGGAGGAGAAATGGGAAATTTCTATTCTAGCCCAGGAGGTACGCATACTCTCAGTCATTCATTTTTCTGGTGTTAACAATATATCATGGTAGACCCTCTTTTCTATCTCCACCACGCCAATTTAGACCGTATCTGGTGGAACTGGCAACGGATGCTTCCTTCGCGCCTTTACGAGATTTCTGGAAGGTCCACTCTTGTTCCTCCGTTGCACAACGTCACCCTTGATTTTACATTGCATATGGGTAGCCTCGGTTCCACCGTGCCCATTGGCGAGGTTATGGACATCCACAGCGAACCCAACTGCTATACCTACGTTTAGTTTGATACCCGTATACCTTTTCACTTTTTTTATGTTTCTCTATTTCCTTCGGATGTTATTTTGGATGTTAGTATTTTCTTTATGATAGTTCCGATTTGCTACCTAGTTTTACGGCTTGCTTTATACATTCTCTTATCCCTAATACTATGATATCTGTTCCCGACTCCGGGCCGAACGAGCCGGAAATTTAACGCGCAAAAATTTGGCATTCTCAACCTTACTAACTTCAGACGTCCATGTCAATTCTGCATGTACAGCCCAGATGCTGCTGTGAACAACTACGGGCCAATAAAGTTAAACCTGTACTTGAATTCTACAATTCCTCTTATACTTATGCATCACAAACTCAAGGCTTGCTAATGCTTTCGGGCGCTTAAAGTCGACAACTCACTTTCGAGACCTGCAAATGAATTTTTCCTGCAAGATATCCCAAATGCAGACGCTACCAGTATGGAAAAAACTTTTTCTAGTTGCATGCATGAGCTTACATCAACCGAAAAAGCCGCGCTGTCCAGGGGCCTATCCCGAATAGCGTTGCTCTGCACTAGACATTTCGCGTTAAGATCTGCAAGCGCATTTGTACCAAGAAGAAGCCCTGATTCTATCCCTCGGGCCTGTCGATCACTCTCTTTACTACCTCATCGAAAAAGCTTCATAACTGCGCATGTTGCACAAACTTCGGGTGTGAGTATAACACTATGTTCCCGGTCATCTTGGAGCCCCTAGCGTTGGCTGCGCCTCTCATACTAGCTCCTCCCTCCATTCTTGGCCAATTATACATCAGTAGTGCTGAATTCGTCGCTCAAGGGCGATGCACCTCATTGTCCGCCAGGAATGGTCGATCTCGGCATCCACTTGATACACATCAGACTAACCCACAACGTATACATGCGCACGGATAGGAGAAACCTGAGTGCGACGCACAAGGAGGAATACATCAGCGCTATCAAATCCACTCAGGCCTTGCGAAACATGACTTCCCACCCTGGCGTATAATCCCGGTTTGACGATTTCCAAGCCGTACACATTCACTCAGCCGATGAAAGTCCAGTATATGTATGATAATAATGTAAGTAATAGCCACTGGAAGATTAGAGCATGCGCTTCGAATTAAGGAACATTTTCTTCCTTGGCACCGCCGCTTCGCATGTACAAGGAGACATAACGGCAAATTTTCAGCAGTGAAACTGATATCTCTATCTTATTCTTTCTCCTCCAGATCCTCACTTCTTCCTGCACCACAGCAACCTCGACCGGATATGGTGGAAATGGCAGTCAATGGTTTTGGACTGACGTTTAGCATATATCGAAGAGATACAGTATCTCACGTCTACCGAACATAGAACGCACCGCAGAAAGCTAGAAAATAACGAAATGGCACTCGATTGCCCCTGGATTTCAAATCTCTCAGCCTAAAACACCCATACGCGATGTAATGGATATCACACTGTGTTACATTTATCAATGAAGACAAAGATACATATTTGCCTGTCTATCTTTTAAACGCACGTCGCAAACGCTCGGGTTTCCCGTCCTCGATATGTATCAATATGATTTGAACGCATGGTTCGACGGCATGTTGAAGAAAGTACCCCACGAAGACGAAGTCGAGTCAGAACGTTCTTGGCATGACGACATCACGCGAGCGATGACGCGTGTGGCGCACATCCCATATGCATATTTAGTTCTGCGCAGCGACTTTCCAAGATTTGAACGGGACCCCACCGCCCCCAACCAATAAAATCCCGGTTAATATTCGATCAATCGAACTGCGAATACTAATATCGCCTGTACGACTGCGCTTGGAGCAGTCCTATGCTTCCGCATTGCAAAGTGAGATTTGCATATGACAATGTGGCTAGCTTTTCGGAATGTTTTCGAGCATTTTGTCCGCGTAGTATGAGTGCATCACGGATGTCAATGCATATAACGTACATAACGGCGCCGGTATTGATATCTTGCACAATAAACTAAAACCCTTAGAACTATTCCTTTCTACCCTCATCCGAAGTTACAAATACATTCGATGTAAAAAGTGGTATAATTTACAATGGACAAGGAATCAAGGGCATTGCCTTATTGTATTGCTGTAAAGTCTGTCCAACAAAGCGCTTAGAACTTGTTGAGTTCTTGCTGCGCTACTCCTTTATCATGTTGTGCGTTTCCTGAAATATCCATGAACGTCGTGTCGCAGGTGTGTCTGGGCATATGGGATAGGCTCACCAGCAAGTTGTTGGGCCTTGTCGCCAGTGACCGCGCCGACGACGGCATCTTTCTTGCCAGCGATGCGGTCGGCGGCGCCCTCAACATAGGCCTTAGCCTGGGCAGCGTTGTACTCTGCCTCTCCTGTGGCGTGCTCCTCCTTTCCGGACTGTTGCCACGTAGTAGCACCGGTGACGTTGCCGATAGTCTCGACGACGGTGCCCTTCACGGAGTGGTATTGCCCAGTGACCTTACTGAAAATGAAAACGATTTTAGTAAATACGTTGGTAGATCAGTACAGACAATTTTTGAACGTACCTGGGCTCTGTGGAGGGTGTACTGTTGTCGGTGGAAGTGGAAGACATTTGATAAATTGAAAAAGTTGGTGGTGAAGATGATTTTCAAGTTGCGTAAAGATGTGGGGCTTGTAATAATGAAGAGAGAAGAGGATTAGTGGCCTCTTTATATACTTTTTATTTTGAAATATGATCCGTACTCCAGCGAAAGGCCAGAAGCATGCGAAGGCGATTGAAGATCGAAGCAAGAATGATGACATCATGACGCGATGACGTAGTTGTGGGCGTCAAGATCATAGCATAGCCACACGCGCAGTGACGCTTTGGTGGCGCCCGTACGCACTACTCCACAGGTAGTCTTCGATCGTATACATGACGCTACTGCTTGTAAGTGGTATATAAGCCGCCTCAAATTTTTGGAGGACAGCATTCAGTTTTCAACTTAAACGACTAAACTAGCACCAACTTCACAACCAAATTTGAAATGTCTTCTTCCGCCAGTAACACCGCTTCAGGAGAGCCCAAGTAAGTTTGACAAATTTATATCCATCCGGAGCGATCTCGAGTACGTCTCGTCTTTACAGCAAGGCTTCTGGTCAATTCCACTCCGCCAAGGGCACCGTCGTCGAGACTATCGGCAACGTCACCGGTGCTACTACGTGGCAACAGTCCGGAAAGGAGGAACACGCCGCAGGAGAGGGCGAGTACAAGGCCTCTCAGGCAAAGGGCTATGCCGAGGGCACCGCCGACCGCATCGGAGGCAAGAAAGATTCCGTCGTCGGCGCTGTCACAGGCGACAAGGCGCAACAGGCTGCAGGTTTGTATATTTTTTGCATATTTTTTCTTAAGGTCACAAGGACTGACTTCCTCCCTATGTAAATAGGAAATGCCCGAGACGACAAGGGAGAAGCGCAGCAGACCGTCAACCGCAGCGTCTGAGTCGACCCCGCCACCATCCATGCTGCCGCTGGATGATCACATCGTCTGTATAATACCGCACTGGTGTAGAAATAATTTGTAGCATAGTCCCCAATTCAAACAATACTGCAGGCTAATATCATCGTGGAAGTCGTACGAAAGATAAGCAAGAAATACTCGTTCATTCTATAGTATATTCCGGCGGTAACTCGAAAACATTCTGGCCTTGGCGGGCTGCAGGTAGTCGATACCCGCTATCTTCGTGCCTCACGAATATCGGACGGTCAGAACTATCGTCCTCGTTTCCGGGTTGTCCGTCTCGTTGGGTTTCTTGAGCCCGTGTTGAAGAGTTAACAGATCGGCTACTGACGACTAACGCCTCTGTGGAGTTGGAACTTGGATCGAGCATTAGTTGCAGATCAGAACTCGAAGCTGTATTAACCGTCTTTGATGCGGGGTAGTCGATGAAAGGTTCGACGGTACTAGGATCTCTAACGGGCACCTTGTCTTGTAGACCATCGATGAAAGGTTCGACGGCGTATTGTCCAAGACGTGGACGACGACTTGCATAGGCTGTAGCGAAAGCGGTTGAAGACGAGGAGTCGTCGGCCTCGGGAATCCTGGGTTTTCCGTCCGAGATATCAACAAAAGGGTGGACGGTATTTGCAGCCATTGAAGATGAATTTTCCTCGACTTCGGTCTGCTTACCGCGCCGATTACGGCTATGTCGACGCAGGAAGAGAACTGTGAAAACGCCGAGCAGGATGCTCCCAATAGCCGCTCCCACAACAGCGCCAACAATGATCTTAGTATTCCTGTTGGGAGGCGATGCCAACTGAGTCGCGGCCGCCAAGAAACCTGGTTCGACTATGAAGTAGTCGAGAGTAATAGGTGGACATTCTACGCCTAGTCCTGCCTGACAATCGAAGGAGACGGTGAGGTTGTGCTGACCAGAAGGAAATGTTAGGGTGTTAAATAGCATGGTGTTGTATGGCGAGTTTATGCTCGGCGAGGCGTATGCCGCTGAAAAATGTGTACTGGACTTGTTATCCCCGTCAATCGTGTAGGTCCCATCAATGAAAGCGCCCGAGCTTATATTTTGAAAGGATCCGGGGTCGATTGTAACGATAGAACTCCTTGACAGCGCATACCAAGCAAGAGATGTGCCTGGCAATAGGGACGTCAGGTACTAGGCATAAAAATTGAAACAACATGAAGTCAGGTTAAATACCTTCGAAAGGTATGGTCACCGTTGAGGTTTGGTTGATAGGGTTTGTCACATTCGCCGAACCTAGCGGCGTCCAATCACCAGTATATTGCAGTTGTAGATCCGTAGAGTCAATAAACCTGACCCGAGGTTCCGACGCAGATGTGTTCTGGCTAGGGCCATACTTGATAAAATCAACCCAAAACTCGCTAGTTGCACTAAAGAGCAAGATGTTCATGTTGATGAGATGGGAGCCAGGCGACAATCCATCGGTCTCGCAGTAGCTTTTCCATGGGAAACTGTTGAAGGCCTGGTTGGGGACGATGCTAACACCATCGACAAAACACTCCCAAGATGGCATGGGCTCCTGCTGACCGAAGTTCAGAGCATTAAGAGCGGAGTACGCGCTATAAACGGCCACTCTGGAACCTAAATAAATGTTCACTTCCGCAGAAGCATGATGACGAGACAGGAACTTACCGTTAAAGTTGTATGAGAGACTTCCGTTGGCACTCGGTGCCAGCCCTGACACCCGTAATACATGTGCAGTGCCCTGGAATGCATCAGCCAGACTTGAAGGGTCGCCTGGGTTGTCTGAACCGAATCTGACAAAGTCTGCAGCTGTTTCACTAAACCACACCGCGGGGCCTGCCGCGGTATAGGTTATCGCTGGGTCGGAGTCGTCCACCATCGTCCCAGACCACGACATTGTGCAGCTGGTTTCTCAAGTTAAAGAGTGGTAGAAGTTGGATATGTGTCGTGTACTATTCGTAATTTGTAAACAAAAGTACGGCGATGAATGGTTGAGGATTGGTTGAGGACAAGATACAGTGTAACCCATCGAAACCATCTGTGTGATTTCATCAGGCATCTGCCGCCTTGAGTTGGGTGTTTCCAAGCAAGCGGGTGTCTCCGCCTGTCAAGTCTAAGCTTCAAGCGCTCAAGCGCTCAAAAGTCACAGTGAGAGGTCCTCAAGTTGCTCTCACGGTTCCAAACACCGTCAACCGCGCTAAAAATAGCAGACAGACGGTTACGATGTGGCTATGCATATCCAGTATAAGGCTGCCGCCGAGTAGAAACTGGATATCTGTAACGTATTTGAAAATCAAAACAAAGCAGAAGAATTTTTGGAGCTTAGGAGAAGAGCAAAATGAACGATTGAAAAGACAGTGCTTTTAAATCAGGATCAATTGTATGATTTCATCAGGCGCCTGTTGCGCGGTGCCTAGTAAGTGGTTGTCTATTAATGAGAAAATCAGACATCCTTCCAGGTATAACTTGTTCTCACTGTTCGAAACAGAAAGAACCCAGTCAATGGCCAAAAAAAGCAGAAACACGCTTTGGATACACTTAACAAACTAGACACACAGATGGAAAGCACGGGATAAAAATCGTCGAAGTATACAAATAGAGGACGAACGAGACCAAGTACACGCATGCCAGATTACATGCCTACTCCTCTTCCTCATCCTGCGAGCTCGCCACATCGCTCTGTGCGTCTTCCTCTTCCTCGTCTTCGTTTTTCCGGCTAGCTTTCGCCGCCGTGAAACCGGACAGCACGCCAGAAGCCCCACCTGCAGCACCCCCGGCAGCTCCTTTGGCCTGTGCCTGCTTCCATGCGTGTGCCATTTGCATGAACTTGAATGACGTTGGGTTGGATTCTCTCTCGTCGTCTGCGAACACGAAGTCCCAATCTGTTGCAAGAGCGATGTGAGTATAAGTGAACGCAATTCACGCCAAAAGTAACGAACCTTCAACCATCTGGCCCGTCTCTTGGTCGACATGGCGTACCCGAGCTTGAATGGGCATCATACCCTCCACCTTCTTCACGTCCTCCGGCGAACCGTGATTCTCCTCGAAGGTCTTCCAGATATGTAGCAAAGCAATGCGCTAAAGAAACAAGAAATAACGTCGATCGTCCGTCAGGAATCGTACAGAACGTGCAACATAAAATTACGAAACATACCTCGTGCTTCAGGCCTTTGCTCTTCAGATCCTTGTATCCACGCTCGAAGACCTGTCTGGCAAGTATCGGATCGCCAGGTACCATCTTTCTCTCTTCCTCCTCTTCCTCTTCCTCCTCTTCGTCGCGTTCAGCTCTCGGCAACGGAGTCGGCTCAGCCTCAAACAGGGCATACGAGATCCATACTTTCACGTGACCACTCAGGGCGATGAGCCTCTCGTACAGTGACCTCGCTGTCTCGCGCTCGCCCTCCTCGACCTCGAAGTCGACGTAGGCCTTCCACAGCAGTTCGGGCATGGATAGAGGCGACTGAGCGACAGCGAGCTCGAAGATGGCTCGTGTACGGGCAAAGTCTTGTAGCTGGGCTTCCAGTTCCGCGAATTTGATCCATGCCGTTGAGTTGGAGGGGTCAAACTAAATTTCAGAAGAAAAAAGGAGAGGAAGAGGTTTGAGTAGGAAGAGAAAGGAGACATGAAAATCGCGTACCTCGAGATACTTCTCGTACAGTGTCCGTGCTCGGTCGAATTCACGAAGCTACATCAACCAAAAATCAGCATATTCGACCAGAGTGGAACAAACAAGATTTACCTCAATCTCGAGATCGATATACCCTTTGAACAGCGCTTCCTTGGGACACATACCGATAGCCGTGCCTAGGATTTTGCGAGCCGCAGGCAGTTCGAGCCTCCTAACCTCGAACTTGGCAAACATGAGCCACAGCTTGGCGAAAGTGAATTGTTTATGAGGGACAAGTCGGACTGCGGTCTGGTATATTTGCCGAGTTCGTGGATAATCCTAAACGGAAAAGCAAGTAATGAGCTCAGACGGCAGGAAGTAGAGCATGCGTGTTTGATGCTTACCTTCGTTTCTATCTCTTCGAACAGCGCATAGTCAAGCCATAGGAAAATATATCGCCTCCAATGCCGTTTTTCGCTACCTGGAGGCACCTGAGCCACGGCCCTCTCGTACACTTCACGAACACGCCTAATGGCACCGTCAACTTCCTCCTGCGTCGAACCCTCTTCCTTGAGATCACGGAAGGCTCCTTCCTCAAGTCGTGCGTAGTCGAACCATACATCATAATTCCGTCCATCATGCGAGAGCTCCTCTTCATACTGGATGCGACGCTTTCCCAGCACAGTGTTCTCGAGCGTGCTCCGGGTTCCGTGTTGCTTTTCAAATTTGGTATAGGCAGCATATAGAGCCGCAGATTTCGCTCGCGGAATGTGAGAAAGGGCAAACTAAGAATTGTGAAAGAGAAATTTTGATTAGAAAAGTCATAAAAAACATCAGTGGTCATGTTGTGACACTTACCTTATAGACGACTCTTGCCCTCTCGTACTCCTTCAGCCGTGTCTCCATCTTAGCGAAGGCACTGAAAACAGCTTGCGCCTTCTCTACTTGCTCTCCTTCATCCCCAAAGAACTCCAAAGCTTGTTGGAACACCTCTCGTGCTTTATCCACGCGACTCCTGTCTTCCTCGAACTTGCCCCACTTCACCCACACACGCGGCTCCGGCCTGACCGCCACCCATCTCTCGTATATCGCACTCGCCCGGTCGAGCTCTTGGTATCTTTCCTCAAGCTTGATGTACGCCTGCCACGCCTTGTCATCGGGTTCCCATTGCATCCACCGTTCAAAAACTTGTCGGGCTCCAGGGACATTTTGCAGGAGTTCCTCCAAGTAGACGTACTTATACCACAGCTGGTCGACTCGCGGGAGGAGGGTGACGGCTCTGTCGAACAAGTTTCGGGCGTGCTGCACGTTGCGCGACTTGAGTTCCATTTCGGTGTAGGATAACCATAGTTGAATGCTCCGTGGGTCAACATCGAGGGCTCGTTCAAAGATGGACCGAGAACGCGCGAATTCGTTTTGTGAAGCCTTGATATAGGTTAGGTAGGTGTGTCTCTGCAGGAGGAATTTAGATACGTACCTCCCAATTGGCGTACTGTAGCCATTCTTTTCTGTATCGCCAGTGATATTAGACAGAATACGCCGCTAAAGAATAAACGGCCTCACATGCTTCCTCTCGTTCTACGAATTCTCTCTTCGAATTCTTTTCTTTTACGACCTCGATATTCATGTAGTTCTTCGAAGTCCTCAACCCTCTGCTTCGGCGCACGAAACGCTGTTTCTTGTCGTTCTTGAGCCTAACCTTTGTTTCAGCATGTGAGTTAACAAGATAATTTAATCCTAATAAATACCTCGCGTAAGAGCTGCTCCGCTGTGATCTACAGAAATAAGGGTAATGAGCAACTGCCACATCAAGGTTTGCATGCAGATTCTTTCACCTGAACCGCAGCGGGTGCCCGATTTTTGATTCTGAAAAGGCTTTAGTATGATAATAAGTTAATAAATGCCAAAATTACCTGGGAGCACGCCCGTCTTGCATACTGACGATCGAACTGTGGGTTAATTCGACACTTTATGAGTAGTTCGCGCTGAGAGGAAAGTAGACACAGTGACAGTGACATACCTTCCAGGTGACTGTGTGACGGATTTGTCACGTCTCGGTTTGAGAGTCGAGACGTCCCAAAATTGCGCTCTTCCCCAACTCTTGCCTACTACTAATTCAATATCAATGACGTACGGCAATTTCTTTCAATAACATTGGACAACCCTCCAAGGCGTACGAACATCTTTGAATGTCGCGACTCGTACTCAACCTCTGGCGTGGAGCCGCCCCAGGAAAACAAAGCCTGGCCGGCGGATGCGACCAAGGAACCCCCATCTGAAGAGGAAATGTGGCTCCTGCCAGCTCTCGCGCGCATGGCCTCTTGTCCTTTTATCAACCACCCGACCACGAAGACCGGCTCCGCTGCGCATACATTCTCTTTTTGCAGGTCGTCCTCTTCATAAGATCACAACATCTGGTAGAGGAAGCGATCGAGTTCGTGTTTGTGCGTGTCCTCAAGTACCCATGTACGCCCGCATACTAACGTTGAATATATATTTCATGAAAGAATTTGACAACGGCCCCGTCCCTCCTACGTCCGACATTGGACGTGCTCGACGTGTGGTAGCCCTCATGATCCACGCCATGGTCAACCTCATATCGTCTATTCCGCTTTCCTCCCCTGTTCGCGAAAAATATCCTGACGTCTTCAATATAAACGGAGCCCTTGTTATACTATCTGACTCTCACCTGGGAGATCCGGAGATTGCTCTCGAAGATTGGAACGAGTTTTGGATGAGGGCTCATCCGTTTCTCGTAGGACTCGGTGAGAAGCTCGACGAAGGTCAGTTAGGGCTCGATTTGGAAGAAATATTGGAAGAGTACCTGGCGAAGCTTGCAGAAGAGAAGCCTTGAGAGCTATTCTCAGAAAGACGGTGACTCAGTGAGTTGACGGTCGAGGTGGCAGCTTACTTGTTCGTCGTCCTAACTAATCTCCAGTTCTTAGATACGGGAATGGATAGCACGCATGAGCCGTTGTAACGGCGCTTGTTGCGCCGAACGTCTCCATCAATAATTCGTTCGTGCAAAGTATGTAATCGTCCAATGAATAGCAGCGAGTGTTAAACCATGTGGTTCCAATGACGAGGCTCTCCAATATGCATTGTCATCGTTTTTGCTATGATCTCGCATTTTGTGCTCAGTGATGAATGACAGGATCTTTTCCCTCCACGACCAAGTCTTCCAGATCTCCCGTCATTAGCCATTCCTAACACCGACTTACCAACTGGCATCTGCTACTTCATTCTCAACAGGATCCAGCTTAGAGCCTGCGTATATGCTCTAGAAAAACGCCCGATCTCGTCGCTCTATCAAGCTATTAATGACTCCTACATGGTTTTCTGCACTACAGGAAGGAACTAGGATCAATAAAAGACTCGAATAACTTGAAGAGTGTTGGTGCGTTGAACTGATGCAAATCTACAAGTCAGCGGACGCTTACATTCTCACAGGTTAACTATCTGCAGACTGCCATATTCGGGCATTCGTCGCTTCACGGTTCAGAAGGCTGCCATCGATGCATCCGTGAAGACAATGCGCATACATGCACTTTTTGAAGAGAAACGTGTTCTATATCAGAAGTTGACAAGGTAAATCACAACACTGCACATTTCAAAACGCCTACTTCAATAGCTAATTCAGTGTCTACTTTGAAAGAAATCCATTTCTCTTTCAGGCGACGACGCTAGCAGGCGGGGCAGCAGGAGCGCCCGAAATCGCAGCGGACTGAGGAGAGTTGCTTGTGGGAGTGGCGACCTGTCCCCACGGCGCTTGTCCATACGGACCTTCGACGATAGCCGCGGGCCAGGCAGCGTCGTCGAAGCCAGGATTTTCAAAACCGGCGGGGATTCCAGTACTGTTTCCAGTACTGTACTTCCAGTTCCCGTCGGTGATGATGAAGGTGTTCTCAGCGCAACCGCAGGCACAGCCCTCAAGCTCTGCTGCAGCGAGAAGTCCGGCAGGCCCACCGTCATTCGCAGCGTAGACGGCGATGGTGACGGTGGAAGTGGGAGGGAAGTTGACTTGATAGCGTTGTGCGGTGTGGAAATCTTGACCGGACCCGACGAGGAGCCCATTGATGTAGAGGGTGTACGCGTTGTCGGCTACGATATCCATGGTCACGGTGTCTACGAATTGGCCGGCGGGGAGAGTAACGGTTTTGCGGAAGGCACGACCTCCAATGGGCGCATTTCCGGCACTGTCGACCTCATTTGTCCAAATCCAGCTGGCGGACGGGAGACTAGGGCCTGGGTTCTGTGTAGCAGGCGGGATGGTAATCGCATTCTGAGGCGCGTTCCAGGGGGCGGTAGTCGGATATGGTCCCTCGACGAACGCAGCGGGCCATGCACTGTCGTCGAAAGCGACCTGCTCGAAGCCGGCTGGGACACCAGAGACACCGTGCCATTCTCCGTCGGTCACGATGGTCTCGGTGAAGCCGTCGGTGAATCGGATTTCAATTGCGCTAAGAACTCCAGCGGCATTGCCGACATTGCTTCCGGTATATTGATAATTCTGGCCCTCCACGGCGAACACGTTGCAGTCAGGCACGAGAGGGACGCAGTATCGCTGTGCCTTGGTGAAGTCTACTCCTGTGCCGATCTCGTAGCCGTTGACATACAAGGTGTACGCGTCGTCGGTGGTGATGAGAATGTTGGCAGAGAGAGGTGTTTTGCCAGCCTCGGGATAATAGTCCCTGCGGAAAGTCGCGTTGCCGGGAGGGTAGGTAATGCCATCTGCAGCACGGCCTGGAATCCAAATCCACTGCGCCCCAGTGAAGTCGAGTGCAGCGGCAAAACTGGCGATGTTGACGGCGACGAGGAGGCCCAAAAGCGCTTTAATATGTCGAGTTCAGCAATACTATATGGTGCGGTGATTAGGTTCTTTACCTTTGAAAGGCTTGAACATTGTGAAGAAACTAGCGAGCTGAGGTTGAGTACTGAGTTTCTGCTCTGAAGGGTCCTCGCAGAATATCCTCACCTTTTAATCCTTTTCAAAGAGCCTCAATCCCTGTTTCGTTGAAACGTTCGAACCTTACCTTCAATGCGATTGCTGCCCATCTGACCCAGTACGTCAAATAAACTTGGTCATTGAAGTATGATCAGCTCGGCGCTAATCAGTTCCGAGGCTCGAAGCAGCTCATTATGCAAACCATCTGGATTCTGAAGCCAGCTGGATTCGAGAAAGCGAGTTCGAATGTTTGACTCCAATAATAGTCTAGCTAACTCACTGATGTGCCAGAGCAAATGTATCATTAGGTTATTCGAATCCTTCGCTGAACCACGTCACGCACGCTTCTTGCACGCCACTGCACGCCATGCACGCTTCTTGCACGCCACTGCACGCCTCTTCCGACTCCGAGTCACGCCTCTGCCCGCCTCTGCACACTCTCATGCACTTCTCCATCATTTCACGTGCCAAGTCCTTATTATCATTGAGATTTTTGTAATGGGTCTGGGTATGACACAATGGTAGCAGCAAGCGCCGGTGATGCGTTATTCCAGGACTGGAGGAAATTCAATCTGTTGGGATAATCGGTTGTTCAGCCAATATCTGAGCACGCTAGCAAAGTAATGGTTGAGAGGGACCTCGCATCGCCAGACACTCGGTCTTCCGAATCCTAACACCATTGCAGCTCCGAAGTCAATTAATCGAACCATCAACTCTGAGTCCGTCAGCTTGGAAATGGTGAAGTTGGCCGGATAGATGTCGCCGTGCACGACACCCTTCAAATGGATTGACTCGATGATGGTCAACTGAACTATAGGGGCATGAAGGCAGTTTTAATCACCCAACGGAACAATGTCTTACCATCTGTTGAGCGAAGAAAGCAACGTGAAATTTGGTCACCTTTCCAGGCCAAAACTCGGAGTATCTCTGGACAAAGGAAAGCAAGGTCAGCCCCGTGTTCTCCACGATGATGGCACGGAAGAGTCTAAATGTCTTGAAATATTTTACGCGGGGAATGCCAGCGACATTCTTAAGCTGAGTGTAGACCTCGAACTCATGTTCCAGCAAGGACCTCTGCGAGATCTTCTCTGTCTTTATCACTAGTCGCCCATTGGATCCTTCCAATTTATACACGGACACTTATTGTCTTATGAGTGAGCGAGAGCGGTGATGTAGGAAAGAGGTCTTACGAGCCTGCGCCGCTGTACTTGGCACGTAAACACGTCGAGTAGGGTTTCCCGTCAACGTTCAAACGTTCACAGAGCGCAGTCAATGGCAGAACGATACCTTTAGCTAAATATGGGATGTGGCGCGCGCGATGTCGTCATGCCAAGAACGTTCTGAGTCCTGTTTACTCCTTGACCTGATGGCCCCTCCAGAATTCCACGGGAATCCAATGTGAATTATCCGATAACCAGCGAACGGATGTATGATAACCTCGACTTCGTCTTCGTGGGGGTACTTTCTTCAATATGCCGTCGAACCATGCGTTTAAATCATATTGATATCGAGGATGGGGAACCCGAGCGTTTGCGTTTAAAAGATAGACAGGCAAATCTTTATTTTCGTTGATAAATGTAACAGTGGTTATTCTCTGATATCCATTTATATATCACGTATGGGTGTTGTGGGGACGAGAGATTTGAAATCCAGGGGACAATCGAGTGCGATTTCGTTGTTTTCTAGCTTTCTGCAATGCGTTCTATGTTCGATATCTGCTAAACGTCGGTCCAAATCCATTGACTACCATTTCCACCATATCCGGTCGAGGTTGCTGTGGTGCAAGAAGAAGAGAGGATCTGGAGAAAGAATGAGATAGAGATATGAGTTTCACTGCTGAAATTTTGCCGAATTCCTCCTTTGAAAAACGCAAGGGCGACGAACTTCCTGGACTAGAATACAAATTACCCAACTCGCGCCCCAATAGCGACGCGCCCTGATCCGTGTTCTGCGGGACGATTATCCCCTCCTTCAAGCTCGATGCGGAATTTCTCGTACTAGCAGTTGACCCGTGCTTCGCACGGTCTTTCAATGTTTCAATGTTGGAGTGTATGAGCTTGATCCTTGAAATGAGTTCAAAATGTGTGTTATGAAACTAATCAAGATTTATAAAAAAAACACCTGGTTTCATTTCCAACTAAATTAAAGCAGAAAGACTTGCAAGAAATAACCAGTACTCCTACCTGTGCATAGTACCCCTACCCGTGGGGCTATGCATAGTACACCTACCCATGCATAGGACTCCTACATGCATACCGGGACCCTACCCTGGCCCATGTTTAGCACCCCTTACCCGTGACCCAGAGATGTGCAGTAGTGGATGCACTCGGACGTGAGAACGCGAGACGGCGAGACCTGCGCGTGCGAGATCGAGCCGTATGCGCCAGGCATCGGCTAGACCTGCTAGACCGCCCATCGATTCCAAATCGGCTTGACGCGTCAGTGCACCGCCACTCGTTTGTGTATGACATAAGTTATGTCTTACGTAACTTGTCCCCCATGTCGTTTTATAATACACGAGCGCGTGACCCGTGCTTCGCACGGGCGTGCCGTTAGGCCTAGATGTCCGAACGGCAGAGAGACGTGACATGTTTGTCTGTGAGCAACTGTGACCAGTCTTTGTCTGTCACGTGTGAAAGACCCTCTTCGATTTATAGTATAGATATAGATATAGATGTGGGCTGCTTCAAGGCACCATTGACTGCGTGCGCGCTGAGAAACTCCGCGAACGAGACAGTGATCGGTAATCAGCTTTTCTGGCCCGATATTTATAGCACCGGCATTATCAATGTATTGATAGCACCCCATGCATCCTACCATATGCTCATAGCGAAGTAGACTTGTACACCTACCTTTGCTACAGAGCTTCAAAGGCCGCTATCAAGCGAACCTGACAACTGAGTCTTATCATGCCAGAAATGAAATTGAGGCATGTGCATTGTGGACTTGTTGTGGACGTCCCAAAATTTCTTGTCGCATTTCAACCATCCATGTATTGCAATCGCTACAAATCCGATGTGTTGTATGCGGTTTAAATACACATGTACCACCTCGAATAATTATATTCAGATTTTTACCAAAATTTTACAAACTACAAGATGCACATTTCACTGTAAACGTACTACTTACACTTGACTTACACTACCAGAGAGTCCATTGCAAAGCTAAATATTTCTTTTATTTCTTTTCTTTTCTGAAGCTTTCGGAGAATACTTGAATATGTAGGTCCAACGGTGCCATGATCAGCAACATGTCTCGAATCTTGATTGATTATGCAGTCAACTCACCACGGGTCTGCTTAGTTGAATCGAGTAGCTAGTAGTAGTCGCCTTCAACGACCTTTGAAATGGCGTGGCGAAGGTCCCAGGTGGAGATACCACTCCAGATCCCATCCATAGTGACCTGGAATCCAGTAGCTTTCGACTTAAGGATCATTGTGAAAGGGACCTCCAGAACACCGCGGCTGACCGTCGAGACTGCCTTGATGGTTTGGTGAGGGCCGGCTTTCACCGGGAAGGTGACGATATAGCTCTTGGTGTACGTGGTGCTCTCGCCCATGGTCCACTCATTCGTGAGCGAGGTGTTAATGCTGAATCCCGCATCGGCGACCAAGGGTATACCCGCCTTGAACTTCATTCCGACACTGACTGTAAAGCCAACCCTATATTGGAAAGTAGACGTCTGGCTCTCGGTGTCATTGATCGCCAACGACATCGTCTGTTCCTCGTCGGTCTCGTTTTTGAGAGTCTGGTTTCCAACAACGATGGGCGTGGTGGACAGGATCTTCCCAGCATCGAGATTGTAATGGACGTCGACGACTTCGACATCCTCGAAGAGGTATGTCCAGTATTGGTCATCGTACCTTGTCTTGTTGGCATTATAGTTGTGGAACGTCGGATCCGGGGAACGACGCGAGTAAATAACTTGGTTAGTCGCTATGTCGCGGAGACGGAAATAGTTGGCCAACTTTCCAGACCCTGGCTGCATTTAATTGGTCACCCATAATGTCCGTGATAAAGATGGTACGCTTACCTCCAATGTGAACCTATACTCGGCAGAGCCATCCCCACTGGTGTGATAGACAGAGTGATCTTTATCTGCCGGCACATACAGGAACTTTCCAGTGACGTTGCCCCTGATGGCGACTTCGCCAGCATGACCCCCAGTTCCGTGGAGGAGCTGAAAGAACTGTTCGTCATGCGTTCCCTTGGCAGGATCATAATGAAGGACCTGAGGGTCAGAATTGCGAGAGACGATAACGTATCCGCTATTATAGTTGATAAGGCGGAACGAGATCCCAGTGGGAGGAATGTATAAAATTTCAGACATAGTTTTTGAGAGCACGATGGGCTCGGGGTACTGGCCACAAAATATTTGGGATAAAGGGTTAGTTGAACCTTGCAAAGCTCCGACTTCCTCTTAGCTTTATAGCGTTCACTGGAGTCATTCATTAGGGATAAAAATTCACTGTTTGTTTCTTGATCCATGACAGTTCTTCCAGTTCCATTGACAGAGAACACAGATAACGCCGCAGTCAACTCATTGTAGGATAATGAGAGCAGGGTGTAATTGGGAACATTGAAATAGGGTGGCCTCTCAAGTCTAGAGGTCATTGGCTGGGTCAAGGCTGTGCTGACTCGGCTGAGCGCTAAACGTCTTGGCAACGTCTTGGTTCCCAATAGATAATAAGATATGTTGTTCTGCATCCAGGTAGATTCAGTAATAGTGAAACGTGAATACATACCAGTATACAGTACCTAAATACACCCCACTAATCGAGACGAATGGAGCCCATTTGAGTGGTAATACCCAAAGAGGGAATGCGCCGAGAATGTCCTAGTATGGAAATGATGGCGATGAAAGGGTGAGGCAATGACCCAGCAGCAGTACTGTACTCTAGAACAGTCGAAGTACTCTATGGCAGCTTCATCAGACGTGTCTCGTGTGCCCTCTCGTTATATGTACTAATGATAGGTGTGGCGAGGCTCCCATAAAACTATCTTGAGCGCGGTCCCGCCTATTACCTCAGGCTCTAGACGTGGCGCAGTGACAACTCGCGAATGTACCTAGTTTCCATCTGCCTTGTAAGTATGCATTTCTTTATCCGATACATATAGAGGTGTTCTCTGGAGCCAGTCAGGGTCACGTTCTCTTCGCTGCAATGGCGAGGCCGGCCGGGAACGAACTCGGTAACATTGAACAATTATACTTCACAGCGAAATTCAAACTGGCAGGCGACCTGTAATGGGACGGCTTTCAACCCCAGCCAGCGTGGCGTTTACCTATTCTCACTGTTTAGCTCGAGGAGCCGTCGGCCTTGATGCACGATGCATGAATGGTATTCATCCTATTGCACTGCAATTTCGCCAACTTGAAAGGCGACAGTACTTGGTACGATCCGACCAATCGCCCGCACATCAGGGAAAACGAGAAATGGAAATTCAAGTTTATTTCCATCCATTTCCTGGAACCAAAGTAGTCGTGGGTAATTGTGAGTAATTTAGGGAAACCGAGGTAATGCTTGAGTAATAACGAGGAAATTTGATTTGATTTCCTTCAAATACTTTGTCAGGTAGGGAATTACTCTTGAATTTCTTTCCATTACTTGATATTCCCTAAAGCACATCCAGAGGTTTTACAGAGGTACAAATTAAGTAACTAGGCTCTTGGATGCATGCTGGGATTCAATATGAATAGTGAATTTATCTGGATGCAATACATCTAACTGTATGCAGCAAAATGTAGAATAGAATGAGAAGTTTTGCATACTCACAGGAGACATCAGCACTGAGTGAAGGCTCATGTCGCTATCAACCATGACACAGTGCGCACACAGTGGCTGACACAAATTTCGAGAATTGTGTCGAGTCAGTTCAAACTCCGATGCACGTGACATTGTTGATCGTGGTTGAATTCCGTTCAAACGTTCAACGTTCAACTTGAACTTGTCCTCTTACCATCAACACCATCTTCCAGTCGCTCGCTCCGCCACCGAATGCTGTCTGTTCACCCAATCCACCATCAATGTTGACGACTAAGTACACACTCTTGCTTTACCCACAGCCCCACGAAGACAACAACGACGCAAGAAACACAAGCACGACCGTTCGTCGTCAATATTGTACGTTGCAAGTTGCCAGCGAACCACATGCCTAGCAACGCCAGCAAGAAAGGGCACACGGAGGATGAGGAAGAGGATGAGGGTCCCCAGGTACGTGGCAAACTACCCCGTACAACGCCACTGACTGTCCATCCACCCTTTCTGTGCAGATGCGTGGCCTGGAGGCTGTCGCTAGTCCCGCCATACCTTGTTCCATTGCGAGATTGTCCACTACCCCATAGGCAAGCGCAAAGGCCACGAACGAGGGCGGTGAACATCGTTACGTTCAGCAGCCAGAATTCAAGCAAGGATATGACAACAACCGGTAAGCAGGCACCCAGCCCATTCTATGCAATGACACTAACCCATGCACAACTGTTTTTGTGCAGATAACAGGGCTGGTGACTGTCACCTCGCCTAGTCCCTTGTTGGATCCATGAGCAACCGCGGCCACCACCAACCCATCAGCACTGACGACCCCACTAATAAATCAACATCCAGGACCGCCACCAATGCCACAAACCCCGGAATGCCAACACCAAGCAGCCGGGGCCTCCCTCGCAACCTGTACCCAACTACGTACCTCGGTGCAATATAGTGAGCCCATCATGGCGTCAATGTAAGTGCTTAATATCTCACTCGACTTCTCTAGCGCTTACACAGTTCCGAATCTTAGAACACTAGCAACTAAGGATAAAGCCTATCTTGGAAGACATGTGCGGAGGAGTGGTAAGTAATTGCTTGTCTTGGTCGAAAATCCCTGCTTATAACTATGACAAGATTTTCGTGCATAATATGCATGATAGATTGGTGTATGTAGGATGATGTTGGTCAGAATATGTCTGTCTCCGATTGTACCTACATTTGTCAGTAGTAGTTTGAATATATCATTGATTTTCTCTCCTTGAATGTGAATATCAATAAATAATAGTATGGAAAATGATCAGACTGAGTGGAAATGCTGTAAATTGTGAAGTAACCCCAACTAATTGTGATCCAATTACCCACAATTACCTGTCATAAACTGGGAACCTCTCCGATTTTCGGTAATTCTGGGTAATTGAGTAATTGAGGTTATTGAGGGTTATTGCCGGCAATTGAGAGTAATCTCCAAGTTATTTCCTACAATTTCCATTCTCCCTTTTCCCTGATGCCAGTATCTAAGCACCCATCTAGCCTAGGTAGTCTCTTCATTGCCATCTGCATCTCCAGCACCAAGCGTCATCTCATCGAAGCCCTCCAACAGCTCATCCAGCTTGACATCAGGGAAGTCAGGCTCTTCCTCCTCGGCATCTTCTTCGACGCCAGCCACGGCACTCGGTTTCACGAGTTCCGCAGGAACCGCCACCTCGTCGACATCCATAGCGAACTGCGCCTTCTTCCTGGGCTTACGAGTTACCGGCTCGGGCGGTGCCATTGTGACTTCTGGTGCCTTGTAAAGGTTAATACCAGAACGCAGCTCGGGGTCTTCCTCAAGATCGCGCAAGAACAACTCGTAGTCCTGTTCGACCTTCTTCTGATCTCTGCCTCCCATACGGCCGATAGCACCGCGCGCCCCACTCGTCTCGCCGTCCTCGCCCGCCTCTTTCGCGATACTGCGGAGTTTCCAGTTTCTAGCTTTGCTCTTCTTCCGGCGATTGGGATACGTCTTCTTCACGAGGATGATATCGGGTATCCGTGATTGAGGGAGTTCGGCGAAGTGATCCGAGTTGTAGTTCGCGTTCGTGAGGAAATAGCCGAGCACAGTGTCGCCCGGTTGGAGGATGGCGCCGAGGTGTGTACGGGTGTGGAAGACCTGGTTCGTGAGGCCGGAGGATTCATAGTCCATCATGTTGTCATCCTCCGCTGACACAGTCCCGGTCGAGGTGAAGGCACCGCCGAGAGCGACTTGGGCGTCTGCCAGAACGAGTTTGCCTTTCTGCCGTGTGAAGTCTGGCTCGATATCGAGAACGGTGAATTCCACAAGGTCGGTGACGGAGGCCAGGGAATCGAAGGGTGCCCGCCAGTAGATCTGGGCAGGTATATCGCATGTCTGTAGCGTTTGTGGGTCTAGTAGTTGTAGAGAGTTGCCGACGCGGATGCACACA